>CAUYQV010028702.1:0-48316 GCA_963574575.1 Galagoides demidoff | reverse complement strand
TTTTGAGATATATCTTACAGGGGTACAAGTGAAACTCTCTAAGAGTAGAACCAGAATGTTTTAAAATTATAACTGAGAAAATGACATGAAGGCTGTGTTGATCAGTTTGATGGAAGTATTTCAGATTGCATGTGAAAACCCTACACTGTACCCCAGAAGTGTATTAATGTACATAGTTATCATTCAATAAAAAAATTAAAAAAAAAAAAAGACTCTCTAAAAAATTCAATTCCTTTGCCTTTTTTTTTTTTTTTAAGACAGAGTCTGTTGCCCTCAGTAGAGTGCCCATGGTGTCACAGCTCACAGCAACCTCAAACTCTTGGGCTTAAGCGATTCTCTTGCCTCAGCCTCTCAAGTAGCTGGGACTACGGTGCTCTCCTCAATGCCCAGCTATTTTTTTTGTTGTTGTTGTAGCTGTCATTGTTGTCTAGCTGGCCCAGGCCAGGCTCGAACTCGCCAGCCTTGGTGCATGTGGCTGTTGCCATAACCACTGTCCTACGTGCACCAAGCCCCTTTGCCCATTTTTAATGTGAATTATTTTCTTATTATTGAATAGCCAAGTTACTTGTATATTTTTGGATATTAGCTCTTTATCCAATGAATGATTTGCAAATATTTTCTTCCAATCTGTGAGTCGTCTCTTCACTCTACTAATTGTTTCCTTTGCTGTGAAGAAGCTTTTTAGTTTATCGCAATCCTATCTATTTTTGCTTTCATTGCTGTGCTTTTTGTGTCATCCAAGAAATATCTCCCCAAACCTATGTCATAGAGTTTTCTTCTCTATTTCCTTCTAATAGTTTTATAGTTTCAGGTCTTACACTTAAGTCTTTAATCCATATTGAGGTGATCCTTGTATAAGGACTGAAATAAGGGTCCATTTTCATTCTTTATGAAAAGAGTTTTCCCAATATCATTTACTGAAGAGACTGTCCTTTCTCCAATGTGTGTTCTTGGCACCTTATTGAAAAATCAATTGACTGTTTGGGTTTACTTCTGGGCTTATTCCTTTGGCTTATGTGTCTATTTTCATACCAGTATGATACTGTATGAACACTATAACTATAAATAACTATAAATTTGAAATATTGAATTGTCTTTTTTAATTCTTTCAAAATCTTCTCTAGTTCTTTATATTACCTTTTATAATCAGGGGAAATATAAACTATTTAAATAAACAAAATATAGCATGGTCAGGCTCATTTTATTGCTATTCTAGAACAAGCACTCAAAGCATCTTCTTTTCAATGTCATGCCTTTTGTCAAGCCACCTTTCTCACTTAACCTCTGATAATCCTTCAAAACTCAATTCAAAGGCCACCTCTTCTTTTTTTTTGGAGAGACAGAGTCTCACTTTATCGCCCTCGGTAGAGTGCAGAGGCATCACACAGCTCACAGCAACCTCCAGCTCCTGGGCTTAGCTGATTCTCTTGCCTCAGCCTCCTGAGTAGCTGGGACTATAGGCGCCTGCCACAACACCCAGCTCTTTTTTTTTGTTGCAATTTGGCTGGGGCTAGGTTTGAACCCACCACCCTCGGTATATAGGGCTGGCGCCCTACTCACTGAGCCACAGTCACCACCCAAGGCCACCCCTTTTATGCAGCTTTCTCTGAGTACTCCCTTCCTTACCGATCTCCCTCTCTGCACTAAACCTTGCACTTAATTGGGTATACCATCCTATGTTTATTCTTTCTTACCCATTAACATTTTCTGTTTGCTGGCATATGCACGCGTGTTTGTGTTTATGTGTGTGTGAGAGAGAGTATATATGTACATCTGGTATAAATTAATGTTCTTTTCTCAGCAGCTACTGTGTCTTGGCCTGCTATGTGTGACACAGACAGCAAATAATAAATACTTGGTGGCAGTAGTAAGTGTTGAAACTTTTCAGGGTTCTGAAAATTCATGGGACTGTTTCCATTATATCATGACACTTAAGCTTACATTTACTGAGCACTTACTAAATACCACGCATGTGCCATTTATTTTGTCACTTACAGAGTGAGAACTGGTTTCATTTTCAAGATTGAGGAAACTGAAACTTAGAAAGGTTGAGTAACTTGCCTAGGGCCAGGCACTCTGGGAGGCTGAGGTGGGTAGATTGCTTGAGCTTATGAGTTTGAGGTCAGCCTGAGCAAGAATGCAACTTTTCTACTAAAAATAGAAAAACTAACCAAGCATCATGGCTGGTGCCTAGAGTCCCTGCTACTCAGGAGGCTGAGGCAGGAGGATAGCTTGAGCTCATGAGTTTGAGGTTGCTATGAATTACAATGATGCCACAGCATTTAAGCCAGGGCAGAATGAGACTCTGTCTCCAAAAAACCCCCCCAAAACAAAAAAACCTAACTTGCCTAAAGTGACAAAGCTTAAGGTGATAAGGCATGGATTAAAACACAGCTGAAGCTGTTTACCACCTTTATGCTACATCGCCTCACCAGGTCACATGACAAACAAAACTGCTTAATAGCTCTTGACCCATATGGCACAAATGTGCTTTCAGTCAGATTACAAATTGGCCCAGTTACTTAGCCTTGCAGAACCTCAGTTTCCTCATCTGCAAAAGGGAGCCGATATTACCTAGAATGGTGGTTTTAAATGTTGAGGTATGGACAGCATATCACACAGCGCCTAGTGCCTTCTTGGTATCTGCAGCTTTAAATTTGGGTACGGCAGCGCCCTCTCATTTCCTTCTTCACAGTCAGGGGAGCTGCATCTCCAAAGTTGGAGGTCACAGCCCTGCCAGGTGGTGAAGGTGCCGCTGAAAAGCTTGGCCCAAGAGAAAACAAATAAGCAGCCTCGGGCCAGGTTAACTAAAGCTCGGATTTCCTCGTCTGAATGCATAATGATAGGAAGAAGGTTGTGTTACAGAAGTAACTGTTTTTGTTTGTTACCCAGGCCCACTAATCTAAACATCTCACTCCTTAGGAATTATTTTAGGACCAGGAAGCAGCACGCTGTTTATTGAAAGAGTCACAGAAGAGGATGAAGGCGTCTATCACTGCAAAGCTACCAACCAGAAGGGCTCCGTGGAAAGTTCAGCATACCTCACTGTGCAAGGTAAACAGCTGCTTAAGAAAGCAACAAGAAACTGGTCAGACATGTATTTCCCTGTTTGTTTAACTTTCCACCTCCCAGTCTCCTGCTGCCCTCCAGTCTGTTCCTTTCCCTGACCTCCTTGGCCCCCTCCTCCTGCTCTGGGAAGGGACTGTCTGGTTCTGTCTGGCAAGGCAGAAGGTGAAGGCTGGCCCTGCTGGAGCACTCGTAGTCTGAACACAGTCTCTGCAGGACAAGTAGCTCCCGGAAGAAAGGAAATCCCGCTGCTGACAGTGATCACACTGACCCACTGCGAGGGGCCCGGGTGGGCCACACCTGTGAGAGAGCAGCTGGGAAGGAAGAAAGGTGGTGAGGGTGGGTGGGGGTGAGGAAGGGAACCCACACTCTCGAAATTGCTTCCCTTTTCCAATTCGCTTTCCTTTTCTAATTCCCAGAAGTTAGACACATGCCGCCATTCCAAATGTTTTCATAAGCAGGTTTCTAAAATGAAGGAGGCTGTAAAATATTGTCAGAGAGACGCAACACATAATAAACACCCCATATGTCAGAGCAATATTCCAAGCACCTCTTTATAGCCTCAGCTAGTTTGCTGAGGAACAAAATACAAAGAGCACTCTGGGAGGCTGAGGCAGGTGGATTGCCTGAGCTCAGGAGTTCAAGACCAGACCGAGCAAGAGCAAGACCTCTCTCTACTAAAAACAGAAAAGCTAGCCAGGTGTGGCAGACATCTGTAGTCCCAGCTACTCTTGAGGCTGAGACAGGAGGATTGCTTGAACCCAAGATCTGAGGTTGCTGTGAGCTATGATGCCACGGCACTCTACCCAGGCAACAGAATGAGACTCTGTCTCAAAAAAACAAAAAACAGTACAAAGAGGCCTCATCTTACCCTGACTATGGCCATGTGGCTTCCACTCAGAAAATAGTTCAGACTTTAATTTCAAATTTCCAATGCTAAAAGCCAACTAAACCATAAAATTTATAGCATTGTAAAATATCAAATTGGCACCTCTTAGATTTAAACATCTCTGGTGTACTGAGATTTGACATGAAAAGTTGGCATGTGTTCAGTAGTGCATTTCCAAGTAGTCTACTACAGTGGACTTTAGAACACTGCCTGGACTTCTCAGGCAAGAACTAGGAAGAAGGCAAGGGACTTCGTTTCTTTCAGCCTAGAAACTTACATTGCTTAAAGAATCTAACTCTGAGAATTCAGACTCCTTTAAAGCAGAATATTATCTCTATTCTTTTATAAGGGAATGATTTTAGAGTCTCCTAAAAATCTGAAACTACTCTGCTACAAATTTATACTTTCAGAAAAAGTGAGAGGATAGCATTCCTCAAAGTGCTTTAATAATGTTCCTGTTTGGTCTCCCTTCTACTCACACAGGGGAAAATAGCTTATTAAGTGTACGTCTCTTTGACACATCCTTCTTCAAGTGGCTGCTAACCTGGCTTATAACAAGGCTGATCAGGCCTAATCCTCAGAGTGGATGGTGTTTTCCCCCATCTCCTTCCAACGACTCCATAAAATTCACAGAGCAGTTGATATAAACTTCCAGAGAGGTCTGAAATGACAAACCTAAACCACAAAACCAGGCAATGGCAGACCTGAGTGAAAACTGGACCCTTTTCCACAACCCATGGTGCCCCACCGCATGGCCGCTTCCCTTGCCACTGTTCCACTCTTCTCTGCTGGAGAATGTGGGCCAATATCTGATGGCTTGGGAAAAGCCCTGGCATGAAGCAGAGACATTTTTGCAAGTTCATGAGCCTCCACGAAGACTTTACTTCCTTGCCCTTCTCCTTTTCTGCCAGGCTGATCCGGGCTTCTCAGAAGCCACTTTGCTGAAAATTGTGCTTTCCAATGTCTGTGGGTTTCTTCTGCCCACCAGTCAAGACCACCACCCTTCTGTTTGCCATAGCCTGCTCTCCAGGAGGCCTGCTGTTATTCCCTCAGTGCCCATGGCCAGATCCGTGGCACTGTGGGGCCTCCCAGATTGGACAAGAGCTAGTACTTTGGCCATTGGTGAGCCCGACTCACCACAAAATGCCAAGTGTGGCCTTTGAAAGTGATAGTAATCCATCCCAGAATGTCTTAAAAATACTTTGTCCATGTTCCATTCCCTACTCCAGCCTTCCAGCCAAATTCTCCTTATCCTCTAAGGCCAGTTTAAGTGCTTTCTGCCCTGTGAGATCTTCCAGGATGAATGGTTGAGTCAGGTACTCATTCTCATCTCTGCATCCTAACCCCACAATTCTCAGATCATGCATACATACTTTATTCTGCCTTTTATTATTATTTTGGCATTGCTATGCCTCTCTTCCCTACTGATCAGTAAACCTTTTGAGGCAGGAACTCTCTGACATATCTTTTTATCCCACACCCATGCCCAGCCTTCAGCAGGAAAAACACTTAGCACTTTTAAGTGCAGGTGCCGTGCTAGACACTGAGCATATTCAATCCTATCATCCTCGTAAGAGTCCAGAGAAATAAACAGAAGCATCCTCAATCTACAGGGGGGAAGACACAGACTCAAAGCAGTTAAATAACTTGCCCAAAGTCACACAATAAGCACATGGCGAGGCTGAGACTTGAGTCCATGTCTGCGTAAATCTCAAGACTATTTCCTTTGCTATTCTCATTCCTGCAGCCTGAGAAAGTTGTCTGCAAAAGGTTACGATGAAATTGAGCAAAAGCACTCTTTTGGTTATCTTATTATTTGGGGTTTTTTTTCTCTACATGCTTCTAGCTTTCCTACACTGATTCCTTTTCCTACTAATGTTACACTTTTCTAAAAAGTTAGATGTTAAGAAAACTATGTTCCTGATATTTTCTGAAAGTTTCTATCATTTACTCTTTTTTTGGGGGGGGGGGCCCAAGGCTGGGTTTGAACCCACCACCTCTGGCATATATGGCTGGCACCCTAACCTTTTGAGCCACAGGCACCACCCTCATTTACTCTTGAGAAAGGAGATAGTGTTTACTTGAATTGCCCGTGTTGGCTGTCACTGCACATGCCCTAACCTTTACCATCTCTTGACATCATCTCTTAGCCGTCAAACCACCCTTCTCTCATCCTCTAGTCCCACCCCCTCCACTACAGCAGTGATTCGCAACTGGTGTGCCGTGCACACTGCTGTACCTGAGAGGAGTGCCGAGAAAATTTAAAGATCATTTACTAAATGATTTTCTAAGTTCAAAGCACAGTAAATATATTCTTTTTTGATCAACATAATTTAACTGTGCCGTGGAAGTTTAACTATAGGTTCAAGTGTGCTGTGAGGAAAAAAAGGTTGAAAAACACTGGCCTACAGTCATCTTTTTCAACCACTCTTCTGTGACCTGTTACTCCATAGATCAAAATCTTGCCATGGCTCCCCATCGCCTCTTCCCCTCCTGCAGCCACACAGGTCCTGCACAGGCTCCTTCTCCAGCCCTGTCTTCTGTCCGTGCCTACTCCCCCCAAGAGCTGCCGCTGAACTGTGCCTGAGCCCCTGGGCACACTCAGGCTCCTCCCAGCCTCTCTGCCTTCTCACATCTTCCCCTTCTCTGAAAAGCCTGCCTTCCCAACTTGTTCCCCACCTGAACAATCCTTCCCATCCTCACTTTCATGCTCGTGTCACTTTCTCTATTCTGACCGCCCCTCCGTGCCCTGCACTCCAGTATCAATCCATACACACTTCACTTCAATGCTTGCCATTGTTTATTACTCATTATTCCATCCCAGAGTGCTTGATAAATGTTTGCTGGCTTAATCTATCTGGAAAACTACCACGTAAAGTCAGAAAAAGGAAATGCATCAAGACATTGTTGTGGGCAATAGAGAGAAGCCACATTCCACTAGCTGTTAACAAATAAATAACTTACTTGTTTTCCCAGAATTATGCAGGATATGGAAGGGTAAGCCATGATCCCTACCTTAACTGTTCTTCAAAAATCTAGTTGAAAAAACATTAAGGTGCACATGAACCAAATAACCAAACATTTTAAACTCTTCCTAAGGGTAAAATAGAAGTATCAGTTTGTATAAAACAGACTATGCAATGCTACTGATAAGGGCCAAAGGTGTTCATAGAGGCAAAAAAGGATATGGCACGTGACTTGACCTCTTAGAGAAGGCTTGGAGAATGTTGCACTGGCAAGGTGTATGAGGCAGCAAATTGTGAGGCAACTTTGGACCCTCTACCATGGATATTCTCCTTGGCAATGACAGCGGCTAAGTAATTCTAAATAGTCCCTATAGGTAGTCCATTGAATTTTCTGAGGAATTGGTACTTCTGACTCATGACCTCTTTTCCATCATGTGGCATTTATCACTGAGAGAAATGGTACAGTTTGCAAGAGATCTATAGACACTACACACACACACCATATATACGTGTGTGTGTGCACATGTGTATATGCTTCTTTTTATCCCTTATTATTTCTAACTGCCATGCTTATTGAGTTCTTACATTTGTTTTTTATAGTTTTGGGGCCTTCTCCTTTGCTCTCTTTTATAATTTTTTCCCCTGGTCTCAGAGCATTGGCTCTATCCAATCTCTTTGCTCAAAAATTTCAATTTAGCTGAGAAAACAGATTACATAATCTGCAATCATCAAATTACACCTGGAATATTGTGTCCATTTATAAATAAATGGAGCCATATCCTGGATAGGGAAATGATAGAATAGTGCCAGAAAATGAGGATATTTAGTCTAAAAAGGAGACAACTTGGGAGTGACATGATTTTTTTCTTCAAATACTTGAGGAGCTTTCTGAGACAGGAAGCATTTAACTCATTCTTTGACACACCAGAAAATGACAACTAGAACCAAGGAAAGAAGATGGTGATGAAGCGTCCAAGAGGCAGGTTTCAGCCCATATAAGGATATAATTTTGAACAGAAAGAATTTTTGAAAGCCTGAATGTATGAGTCAGATCCAGTATCTTGAACTGAAGGACTCTGGGCTCAATGAATTAAACTTTGATCCTTGGATGCTGTTCATAACACTGGAATATGACACCTGGTCAGTGATTTTATAATTGCAATCAGATTCTTGCTCGGTCTTATCACCTGATAGCTAGGAGACATTCTCCAGATTTAGACTTGATTTCCTGTCAGATGCATAGGGACCCTTCACGCTGACCTATCTTGTCAAATTGAGTTTAGAAAATGAAACCAAGCAAACAAGTCGTGTCTGTGACTGCGTTTAACAGATTTAAAGAGGTTCATGAATTAGCCAGGAAGGAAACTGTCTGCTCTTTTTATTTCCTTTGAAAGAGGATTCATATACTCATAGATAAAACAATGCGTTATTTTTGTATCTGAAAAGGATGAATGGATTGTGGAGTCAAAGTAGCTTCTTTAAATAATCACAGGTCTTGTTTGGTTTGGACCAAGCACCCACACAAGCACACGTGGAGCTATCAAAGGGGAAGTTCCAATTTCAAAACCAACAACAAAACTGTCAGCAACCAAAATCACTTCTGAAATTAACACAGTACTCATGGGACTCACTGGAAGTGTTACAATGAAATAAGACACATTTTCATTCAAGGACTTAAGATGAACTATATTTTTTGTTATTCCAAGTAATAGCCACAATATATATAAAAGCATCTTATAATCGATTTAGGCCCTTATATATCCATAAAGTTCATGTGTAATTTAAATTAGTTATCTGTTTTAAATTGCACACGAACTTTATGAACACCCTGTATGATTACAAAGAGAAACCAACAACTTGAAAAAGAACAGCTTCCATTTTAAACATTTTTTCAAGATAGTTGATGGGTACAAAAGTTGTGAAGGCACAGAAAGACTGCCCCAGGATCCTTTAGTCTCAATACTGGATGTGGTATTATAGATACGATTTGCAAAATTTATACCACCATGATTGCACATTAACACTTATTTCAGAAAGGACTCATAAAATAGAAAGTATATACTATATTCGCCAATAAAATCCAAAGAGTCGAGAATAGCAAAACCTCAAAAGAAAATTGTCCTGGGCCACTCCTCTTTATCGCCCTTGGTTGGCCCACTTTGTTCTCCGTTCTTTTTAGCCCTCCTCTGATCCCTGACTGTCCTCCACTTTAGCTCTTCTCTTCCTGAATGCTGTCCCCAAATTCACCCTCACAGCTATCCTGGTACCTGAGGAAGGAGGTGATAAACTAATTCACATGAATATGTCGGGGATTGATGTTACTGTTCTCGTGGGTGTTGGCAGTTTAGAAGCATTTCCCAGGGAGAGAGTAGTGCTCAAACCAGAGGGATGCACTGGCTGGTCATTAATGCCACAGGAGAAGGCGGGGGTGGGGGGTGGGGGTGGGGATATATAAGACTTTTTACTTCATATCTAACCAGTGACATAAAGCTGGCCTTGATCAAGGATTCAAAAACTGGTGATGGAATTTGGGTAGGGTGACTTAACAATTTTGAACATATTGTAGTTCTTGAGGCAAAATAATTCAAACTCAAAAAATATTCATCTTAATTCCTTCTGCAAAAACCAGGCTGGCATGAAACTTCATAGGGCACCATAGAAGTGGGTGTTAGGCCTGGTGAAGTGGGTGCTGGGCTCTGTAAAGGCCTGGGACTATGTAATTATACTGTATGAACAAGCGCACTGAACACACAATTAAACACATAACAAGCACAGTCCTACACTTTTGCAACAATCCTTGGAGGAAGTAACAGTTATTTTAAAAGTGAGAATCTCGGCACCAAAAGGTTAAATGACTTGTCCAGGGTTACACAGCTAGGAAATGGCAGAGCTAAAAGCGGGAACCGTGTTTCATTATTTCACTCTACTGCATCTCCATTCTAAGGCAGCGGAACATGCCGGCTAAGAGGACCCACTCTGAAGCTGGTGCCTCGCTGCTCATGAGCTGTTTAACTTTTGGCCAGTTACTTACCTTAACTGTTGCCTCAATTTTCTCATTGCAAAATGAGGATGCTAATAATGGTATACCGACCACTGTAAGAATTGAAGTAGTATCTGGCATATAATAAAAACTTTCTAAATATTAGCTAACATGAACTGTTTAGTAAGATGAAATACCAAATTCCATTTCAACAAAACTTTCTGTATTATTAAGTCTTTTCCTGGACTTAACCACCAACTCACCCAAATGGTGTTCTAAACCACAGAACTCTTAGTTGACTTACAAATTTAACCTGTTATAATAAAAATGTGTTCCAGACCTAATGTCACGTAATAGTAATTTTAAATATATTTACTTGAAAATGTACTTCAAATTTAATCTGAATGCAGTATTACCACTGGCCTGAAGAGTACTTCCAAGTTGGTGTCCATAGATTCCTAAAAAGGTTCATAAACAGTAATAAAGGTCTACAGGCCAATTTTAATATTTCAATCAGCTTTAGGGAAATCATGTAATAAGATTAACTGGCTTACTGGTTACTGGGTTCTAGATAGAAGGAGTTGGCACTGTCAGTTGGCTCACGTTGGTCAAGAACTCTGAGAATCAGGCCTAGGTGGATCTGATTAATTTTCTCTTAAACAAGACTTTCTTGAGACTTCCTGTGAACCAGTGCTAGAGACTGAAATGGAACTACAATGACAGCAAAAACTGCCCTTCTTTTAAGGTCCTAAGCATTTAGTGGGCAATAGGGCCACATAGTTACCTCAAATTAAAATGACAATAGAACAGAGAATAACATGTAACCACCTTTCAGGGTCAGGCAAATTGGGGTGAAAGGGCAGTTGTCTGCAGAAAATGATAAATACTTGGGTCAAAGTCTGATTTCTGAATCAGAAATAAAAGACGAATTACGTTACATGCAGAGCGTTTGGATGAAAAAAAATTATCCTGTAATTGAAGTGAAAAAGTGATAAGGAAAAAAAAGAAAAGAGAAGAACAGAAGGGCTGGGGGTCGGGGGTCTATGGGGAGGGAGAGAGAAAGGAAGGAAAGAACCCTTCAAAATAGCTGACCCTAGGTTTACACATTTCACCTGTGCAATAGTAGCTGTTATCTCTACTTTTTAGGGATGAAGAAACTGGGGCACAGATTCCTCAATCTGCAAAACAGCTGTTCACAGGGTCACATAAAGGCTTCTTGCCCTTTCCTAATGAAACATGTGCTCTTTCTCTAGGTCAAGGCAGACCCTGGGCCAAGGTGCTCTGGTCTTTTGCTTGGGGCGTTCCCTTAACTTTTTGAGAAACTATCTGATTATGTTGCATCGGTTGAGTTGACTGGCTCTGCTGCCTGCTGATTCAGGCAGTCAGGCGGCCCACAGTGCCACATGTCAGCAGCCCAGGCTGTGTGCACAGTTGCCATTGCCATCAGAAGTGCTCAGGACACTGCACAGCTGCAGGGACTCTAGACAAGATACACCACCCTTCAGGATTCAGTCCGTCCCCTGCATGGCGCCTGCCCTCCCTATTCCAAGAGGGATAGTATTATTCCTGGAAGGGTAATTGACATGAAATAACACAACAGGATAAGCAATGGCTACCCTTTTCAAATCAGCCACATTCTTATAGTTATCCTGAATAAAAGTGACCTTGTACCGACCTTCACACGTATCATAGGGAATGATGAAGCCTGAGACCCAGAGCTGACTTCTAGATATTGTTCATGGCCCCTTTCCCTGCCATGGGCAGCTGGGCTATTTCATGCACAGAGCTCATCAGCTATCACCAGCGAGTTGAAGTTGGGTTTAGTCAGGCCAATGTGTGGATGTCTGATCGCTGAGAAAACACCTAAGGGCTTACTTAAACTAGTCACTCAGCAAGAGGTTATCCTCACAGTCATTTTTCAAAAACAGATAGAGGTTGTGCTGTCAAATGACCTAGACCATAGAGACTACATCATATACTGTGAAGTTCTAATTGTGTTCAGTAAGCAGTACTGAATATTAATATGTATAATATCAAGAAGGCCTTTCCTTTCTAATAAATGCTCATCTTGAAGACTTTTTTTTTTAATGAATTGATTCCTTAAATATGTAAGTGTTTGTAGACAAACACATTTGGTCCTACTGAAAGGAATTTTGCTTGAGTAAGGACTGTGGAATTAGACTTTGGGGGTCAGCTTCCTGCCCCATGGAATGCAGTGAGAAAGTTCCCATAATCAGAGGGGGCCTCGCTCAGCGCATTCCATGAGGGAAGCATCTGCAGAGGTTTTGTGCAGACAGTGCAGTGTCTTGAGATGCTATCAGCATCTCTGACAGCCAAAGGCCACAGTGTCCTGAGCAGATCCCAATCAAATTCCACCGCAACTGATTTGCAGCATAAGCAAGGATGTGTGTGCGCCTGTGTGTAGGCACAGCCAGGCAGCGCCAGACCTCACCCTGTGGGGAAAGACATCCAAACTCGTGAACTTGAGCTTACAATATTCCCATTGTGAGGATGTGCACCGGCGGAAAAGGTTATCATACTTTGAAACTTCTTCAAGGAAGTTGTTCTCAATTAATTTCATGAGGGTCAAGGAAACTTAACTGCAAGCTGACAAAGCAGCAAATGAAGCCAAATCCGTTCACTCAACCACTATTTGCAGGCTGTCTCTTAGGTGCCAGGCGCTCTTCTGAACACTGGGGATGTATCAGTGAGCGAGAGAAGCACCAATCTACATTCCCTTAGAACTGTGAACACTCTCACTGGACTGTGAGCCGCAGCCACGCCCCCTCCCTTCTCACTGCACCTGGAATATATCGCAGCACAGGTGCTGATCCACGTGTTTGTTGAACTAATACACAGAAACAAGGATCCCTCACGAAAGTCTCTGGAGATAGGTAAAGCAAAACATAATTTATCCATTCACCCAATTATCATTCAGTCTCATAAGTGAGGGGAATAAGGTGAATGAGATGTGGCCTCAGCCCCCAGGAAGCTCACAAGCTGAAAAGCAAAAACCAAAGCGCAGGCGTTCAGAAGGGCTGGTGGATATAAGGAACGACTTGTAAGTATTGTGCTGTAACTGCAGCAAGAGGAAGGACATCAGGAAATGAAGAGGAAGAGGTAGGCAGGATTGGGCATGAAGGACCCAAGAATTTAGGTTTTTATCCTAATAAAAACCTAATAGTGATGGGGAGCAGATGATGGAATTTAGACAGAAGAGAAACAGGACTAAATTGAAGAGTGACAAGATCACTCTGGCTACAGAGGTTGTGGAGGAACTGGAGGAGTCCTGGCTGGTTAGGAGGCTAATGAGGGGGTCTAGGTGAGAACTGATGAGGCCTTGTTTTAGGCAGTCACAGTGGGACAGCAGAGGAGGTGGCAATTTCATGAGCAATCCATCAATTTCATGAGGCAAGAAGATGTGCGTTTCCACTCCAGACTGAAAGGTACTTTGTGGCAGGGACTGGGGCTGATAGGAAGTGACTAATGTGTGCTTGTAAAGGCTGAAAGGATAAGAGAGAAGGGGGAAGTGCTGTACCCTGCAAGGCCAGTGGTTAGGCATGTGGAATCAGTTTATCTGGGTTAAAAATCACAGATCTACCACAGTTGGCTGTGTGATTTTGGGCAAGAGGCTTAATCTCTCTGTGGGTGAATTTCTTCATTCATAAAATGGGACTAATGTAGCTTGTATAGTTGTTGTGAATCTTGGGTGAATTCAACAAATCAGGCCTTTTGCCAGTGAGTATTACTATTATTATTCTCAGGACCTAAGATAGTCCACATGTATTTGCTATGATTCAGGGCAGGGAAACTTCCACGGTTCCAACTACCTTCAGCATTTAATTCAAACCCATCATGTTCAGAATCCTCTGTGGTCTGGCCCTGTTCTCTATCTTGTATCATACGCTACCATTTCCCAGGTCTGGGGTTTTATACTTCCCTCTGCTTATGATGCCCTCCCCTGACTTCATCTGGGCAAATCAAAATCCAAACGCCACTTCTTACTAAAAGCATTATATTCCTTTGATCTCTGAATCTTTTAAAATCTAATTTCTTTGAGCTGGCCTCTGTCTCTTGGTTAGGTTTGAATGGGTCCCTTGAGAGTGGCTGTTTGCTCTTACTCATCTTCCTGCTGAAGCCCCTCCCCTCACCTGCAGTAGGACTCAGTACTTTTGAGTTTCTTTGTTGGCCTGAAACAAAAAGCCCACAGGATGAAGTTCTCATGTATAAAATTGGGATGATATTGCCACCTACTCCCACGGTGGTTTTGAGTGCTTGGCACATAATAGGTGTTCATTAAATTATATCCTCATCCACATCCTCCTTTCTAAAAAGAAAAAGTCTCACTTGTTCTTTGCCTACCTGAATATAAACCTCTGTCTCGTTTTAATTAAGTCAAAGGATAAAGCCATTACTCTAGAATTTCTGGGAAATTGTTCCCTGGAATCAATACATAGAGAACCACTGTTCTGAATCACTGAGGCATTCATTTACTAATTCTAAAGAGTCTCCTTTCCGGAGGCATCACTTGAATATTTGGATCCTTTCTTTTTGGTCTTGGAGGAACGGTGCTCAGCTTTTGACCTCTGTGATTCTGGGAAGTAAGGATTCTGGGGAAGATACAGGTCTACCAGCTACCTCTTCTCATCCTGCCCCAGCAGGCCAGCTGCTGCAGAGGTCAGAAATTGAGCCCCAGACACAGGGAGGAGGCTGTGGGTAGTTTGGCCTGGCTGTTCCAAAAGAAGCAAGCAGGCAATTGTGACAGTCCTTGAGTTTTATTTTTATTTTCAAGATCTACTTTGAAGAATTTTGTGAGTCCCAAAGGAGCCATTTTATGTTCTTTTTTTTCTTTTTCTTTAGAATTTCCTCTAAAACCCATTAGGGAGATTTAACATAGTCCAGATTTAGCTCTTTAATGGGCTTTTGTTCCTGCTATACTTATTTCACATTTTTAATTTCTTCTCTGACTCTTAATTGGGCATCCCTGGGATTACAAAATTTGCAAACTTGACAGCAAAATTTCTGGAAAGTCTTCTTTGTTGTTGTTGTTGTTGTTGCAGTTGTCATCATTGTTTAATAGGCCCAGGCCGGGTTCGAACCTGTCAGCCTGGGTGTATGTGGCCAGCGCTGTAACCACTGTGCTACGGGTGCTGAGCCTAAAGCTAATTCCTTTTTTTTTGGAGACAGAGTCTCACTATGTAGCCCTTGGTAGAGTTCTGTGGTGTCACAGCTCACAGCAACCTCAAACTCTTGGGCTTAAGAAAATGTCTTGCCTCAGCCTCCTAAGTGGCTGGGACTACAGGTGCCCACCACAACACCTGGCTATTTTTTTGTTGCAATTGTCTTGTTGTTTTTTTAGCAGACCCAGGCCAGGTTCGAACCCGCTACCCTCGATGCATGTGGTAGGCGCTGTAACCACTGTGCTATGGGCACCGAGCCTGGAAAGTCTTTTATGTGAGTACATTATGCTAATATCATGAACACTGCCTGACTCAGAAGGTAAGAAGGGATCTGTCCCAGAGACTAATTTTGTGTGAGCAGATTATGTTCATAAGGATGAACCATGCAAGGGCACCTGGTCTCGTGTAGGTGCCCCCTGCAGAGACTTAAAGTCTAAGAGTTACTTTTTAGAACCATCTTGGTGATTTTCTCTCCCCAGGAACCTCGGACAAGTCCAACCTGGAGCTGATCACTCTGACGTGCACCTGTGTGGCTGCGACCCTCTTCTGGCTCCTCTTAACTCTCTTTATCAGAAAAATGAAAAGGGTAAGGGTGTAGATGAAGCCCATTCTCCTGAAATGCCTGGTCTCATGTGTAGAGCAGGCACTAAACGAGTATTTTTCCCTTCCCTCTCATTCTTACCTCTGACCTAGTGAATGCCAAAAACAAATCATGAAAATGTCTCTAATCACGAGGTAGGGTATTCAAAAGAAAAGCCAGCACAATGAACAGATGTATATTTCTTAGGGACAGAAGGGATATTGTTAATATACAAGAGCTATGATAGAATCTTTTAATTCAGCATGAGACCTAGGAACTCTTTCTTAATCTCCTTCTCTGCTAAGAAATAAAAAGGAAAGGCAAAATAAAGACCACCCTTGAGTTATTCCTCATAACCTTATGGAAATACAAATAAGTACACTGAGTCCCATCACAGAATTTAGTTCTTTAGAGCCTGAGATCTGGGATTCATACTCTAATGAGGCTGGCATTCAGGAGTCAGAGTTCTATTCAGGCCTACAGTACCACCTGCTTCTGTGAAATTCAGTGGGAGAAGAGTTAACATTCATTCATTCCTTCTTTCTTCCATGCTTCCGACATTTCCTGCATGCCTGCTCAGTACAGAATGCCAGCCCTGGGCAAGGCCCCCTGGTGACAGGGGAGAGCAAATGCTGGAGTAAGCAGTCTGAGGAGAATGACTTGAATCAACCACACAAATGTCAAACTGGAACTGTGACATAGCTGAAAGAGCAAGCTGCTTAATAGAAGGCCAAGAGGCACAGTCAGGCGACAGAAGGGCAGGAAAAGTGTAGGCAGAGGGAACAGCCCGGATGATGCTGGAGCAGGGGAAAGGGGACATGGTGAGAATGAGAGATTGACTGCGGCCAGTAGGGCTGCAGTGGGGAGAATGGGGAGAACAGGTATGAGGCGAGACCACAAAGGAATGGCAAGTGTACAAGGCCCGGCTCAGTAGGTGCTTGTAGGCCGTGGGGAGGAATTTAGTCTATTCTAAAAGTAGTGGGAAAAAGATAGATGTTAGGCCAAGGTGGGCGGTAGTAAGTGAGACAGATACGTCTCTGGAAAGATCATTTTGGCTGCTGTGAGAATAGACCAGCAGGGACAAGAGTGAATAGAGGAACCGAGAAGAGACTTTATATCAGCCCATGTAGGAAGTGAGGGCAGTTCTCACTAATGGTTAAAGTCAAGAGACACTTAGGCAGCAAAATCAACAAGACTTGAAAAGTGTCAGGAGGTCTCCCCAATTTCTATGGAGATGAGCTAGCCCTGTGGATACTCTTTCTGTAGCATCTCAGTTAATTATCCCAAAAAGGCAAAGAAGTGGATACATTATTATTCCCATTTTACAGAGAGGGAAACTGAGGCTCAGAGAGGTAAAGTAGCTGTCACTTCAGTTGCACCTTAGTTCAGAACACTTTTAAAGCTTTACAACGTTGGTATGGGAGGCAAGGCTGGTAGCCATTCTCTATAGTAAATGTGTAACATCAGGCTTCTGCCTTACAGGGTGATTGGTTTTGAGACATGACAATTAAGGTCACTGCTTTAGAAGGAAACAAAGGTCACACAATAGTTTTGAAAGGGGAGATACATCATATAGGGAAATACATCTAACAAAAGCAAAAGTTGCCAAATCTGTAAGGGAGGTACAAAGGCTATAGAAGTTCAAAGGAGGAGAGGGGGAGAAAAAACTTCAGAGAAAGCGATGCTTGAGAAAGACTTTGAAGGTTGTGGCTGAAAGGAAAGAAGCAGAACAACAGCGTGCCCTACCTCTTCCTACTCCCCAGATCGGAGTAGTCTGGTTGCTTATAGAGGAACCTTCTGGAAATAAAGCTGGAAAGATAAGTTCAGACTAAGTTGAGAAGGTTTCCTTCTATTTTTAAAATTCTGTTCAATGAATTTTAATGTTAATGAGAAAGGATGAGAGCTAGACATTATTAGTTTAAAAATTTAATCCCTAGAAAATTTGAAAAGGCATTGGCTGAGTGAAGGCATCACAGTACATTTCTCCTACATGTGGTTTCTCCTGCTATAATGTGGTCTCCTCACTGATAAAGCCTGGATTTCATCTTTTCATTCCTGCCCTGCATGGGCCAGTGTTTAATCACAGCTAACATTTACCAATGCTTATTACAAACCAGGCCCTGTTCTAGCAGCTTTACATAGATTATTTCATCTGGTATTCCCAACAACCCTATGAGATAAGTACTTTTACTGTAACTCTTTTATACAGAATGAAAGTAGGCCCCAAGTTGTGTGGCTGGGCAGAAGTTGAGCCTCCCTGCTGGGGCTCTAAAGGACTGACCAGTGCAGCCTCCCCACAGAGCACCTCGTTGCTGCTCAGTGCTAACATTCATTGAAAGAATAAATGTTTGTCAGCTAACACGCTACCATCATACTCCCCTCAAAGCCCTTACTTAAGGATGTTTGGTGTTTCTACTCATCTGCTTCACTGAGATAAACCAAAAATTCCCCTAAGTGCCCCATGGGAGTCTGTCGACCCCTCCCTGTTCCCCTTCCTCATCGATACCACTGCCAACCTCCCCATGCATCCTGCATAAACCCAAGATACCCCTTGCTAGGATTCAGCCCTCTTGTGCTCTTGAAGGACTAGAGATTGTTTCTCATGATCTCAGCTACACTGGGCACTGGCTCTCTAAGGAGCACCTGGTACCCTGCTGAGGGAACGTGCACTCGTCTAACATCAGCCTCCCCCAAACTGACAGACCACAAACGAGCCCCATCTCTCTGTTTTCCATCCTTTTTGAGGCCTGGCAAACCTTTCTGCCTTGAGCTATTTGTCACACATATCAGTGATAATTTTAGTGAGAAGGAGAAGGACTGCAAGTGATGGATGAGGTGAGCTGTGACAGCCTGGGACAGAGTGAGTGAGGCCTGAGGCATGTGGGTAGGTGTCAACTGGTCGGCTTGGAGAGGTTGTCTTTTCTATTCCAACTCTGCTTCTCCTTAGGGAAGCTGCCAAAAGGAAGGGCCCCAAAACTCATTTAAATGAAGTTTACACAATTCCTAGGCCAGAGTTATATGGGAAAGCATGCTTTCTTTCTGCCCTGTCTAAGCATCTACCCACAGAAATGCAATCATCAATTCTGGAAATTTGCCCATTAACAGGAACTACACCATTGATTTGAATCTAAGACACTAAATGTAAATCCAGTTATCTACAATCTGAAATAAAGGGTGTTTTCTGGGATTGGCTTGCATTTCCAAAATAAACAAACACTTCAAGACAGATGTCTGCCTTACTTACTTGACATCCAACCAGTGAACTCAGAATATACTTACATATGTAGTATAAGCCATATACCATATTTACTCCTTGGCCTTTGAAATAATCAACTTCTACTTCTTCTGAAGGCAAACCTTATTCTAATCTCACTTATGGACCTTACAGACTTTTCACATAGCTAAACCAACTAACAGGTCAGGCATCATTTTTTTAACACTTCATAAGAAATGTGCCTTTCCTGTGGCAGTACATACCTGTAAGTCCCAGCTACTCAGGAGGCTGAGGCAGATGGATCACTTGAGCCCAGGAGTTCGAGGTTTCAGGGAGCCATGATGACACCACTGCATTCTTACTTTAACCTGGACAACAGAACAAGACCTTGTCAGAAAGGAAGGGAAGGGAGGAAAGGAAGGAAAATGTACCTTTCACTGCACCAGGGATCCTGGGTTTGTCACTTATGACCTTTCCAATAAATGTAGAAAAGCCACAGCAATGCACGCGGTTAGCCTGTGTGTAACATATATTCCTGCTTGTACAGAATGGCCATGGAAAGTTATTTTTAGTCATTGTTTGGAATGACTTTATAAAAATGCTTTGCATTTTTTAGAAAGACCATCATGTAATTGTTTAAGAAAAAGCACAACACATGCGGTCATGGGAGAATTTGAATGCATTTTATACAAGATTGGATAGTGGAGCTCACATTACAGAAACGTAGCATGGGAATGATCCAGAGCTGCTAGCAGAAGTGACACGCGTGGGGTGATGTGTGAGTATGTGTGTGGAGGGCACTCTGTGTATCTGAACACATAGTTCAAAGGAGCCAGGACAGCAGTAGATGGTGACACTGAATTTCCAGCGCTGTTTAAGTTGTTTTCTTCTTGGTGACTTTGACACCTCTTTATTTTTCAGTCTTCTTCTGAAATAAAGACTGACTACCTATCCATCATAATGGACCCGGATGAAGTCCCCCTGGATGAGCAGTGTGAGCGGCTCCCTTATGATGCTAGCAAGTGGGAGTTTGCCCGGGAGAGACTTAAACTGGGTAAGGTATTTGTTTGACAGATTCATAAACCTATACCAAGTACGTACTACATGCAAAACACTGTGCCTTGAGGGATGTCAAAGTCAAATAGATCTGGGACTCTACCCCCTAGTTGCTCACCAACGAGCAAGGGAGATGAACACAAAGTTACACGTTTCTGATGGAATGCAGAGCTAATAGCATAGGTGATAGGGAGCACCTGTTTGTTAGTCACCGGTTATCAACGGACACTGGTCTAAGCCCTGGGGATACAAAGACGCTTGTGTCTCTGCCCTCAAAGGGCTCAGTCTGGAGACAGATGCCAAAGTAGTAAGGGAGGAGTTCCAACAGGAGGCGCACAATCCAGATATTCTCAAGTAGTGGGCCTGGTGGGGAGTCAGAAATCTGTGATCCAGAACACAACTGAGGACAACAAGGAACAGTGAGGTCAAACATTGAGTGAAAGAGTTGGTGTGCCCTGAGGCTATGGATAAAAAAACCAAGAAATAAACTTCTGCACAAATCCACAAATTATAGACTTTGAATTTCCTGGGCTGTTGGGAAAGTCCAGACAGAGAAGACAGCCCTCAGGTAGTCTTTTGAGTTTCATTTTTGAAGAGCATGACTGTTTGCTTTGCAGGTAGTGCAGATGCTGTAAACAGCAGGCAAATCGGCTTTTCCTCAGCTTACCCCCCAGCTCCTCCAGCTCAGAAGTCATGATGCAAATTAACCTCCAGCCTGTGGTGCTACAAAACAATCATAGCCTCTATTACTCCTACCCAAAACATTTAGATTATGGCTTCTGAAAGTTTTCCACTCTCCCCTGTGTATGCCAGAGTCATTAGCAGTCGGTACTAGGAAAATAGATTGGGGATCCAGTGTTCCTGGAGCTTATCACTCCCAGTGTGACGAGCCTGTTTACTCCAAACTCAATAGCGCTGCCTCTCTCCCCCCATGTAAACTACAGTAGAAGTTGACCATCCCAGGGACTGTAACAACCTGTCAACATAAGGAACCAGGTCTACTGTACTGACACATGTCCAGTCTATGCAAATTAGGTCAACTTAAGGAGGTGGTCCCTGTAGGGAGGTGGTCAACTATGGAGGGTCTATTATATAAGGGGGTGAGAGGGCAGAGAGGGGAAAATGATTTCTCTTGTTTTTTGTTTTTCTTGGGCCTTAAAATGATGCTGCTTACACTGAGGAAAGACTAGCTTCAGGAGTCTATTCTGCTTGGCTTGAGGAAGAAACTTGGAAATCAGTTAAAAGCTGGAGAGAGAGAAGAAAGCCAGCAATGGCTGCTGGCAGGAAAAAAAGCCAACTAAATTTAGAGTAGTTAAGGGCAGGTGGCATATTAGAGGAGTTCCTTCTGCAAGTCTGAATTCTATGGCAGTTAGCCCAACCCCTCAGTGACCTTGGCAGGGAACATGGGATCATTTTCCCACAATCATGAGCCAGTCTTAGGCCACACTGCTTTCCAGAGTTATTAGTCACCATCAAACATGCTTCTTCCAGCACAGGACACATGAGCTTTCCTCCCATCTCTTCATTCCTTCCTGGTATCACTGTGGTCCACATCATATCCAGGGAGACAGCTAATCCTCCTGCCAGGGTTCCCTTGCGGGGCTGCGGGTTCACATAATCCCATTTCAGGAGATTCGCCTGGTGGAAGATCTTTCTTATCATTCTGTTCCTTTCCAGAATTGCCACATGCTATGATTTGGCTGACGTCCATTTGAGTGTCTCTGATGGCTGAGAGCATGTGTGTCAAGTCTGCTAAGTTTGTCCTCTAACACAGCATTGCCGCCAGGCCCAGAGGCATCCTCCAACTGATGAATGTGGGAGCAGGGAAGCCCACGACGTGTTTATTTTTTAAGCCAAATAAATGACAGAAAGTGATTTGAAGTAATGTCTAGCAAGTGAAAGTAACCAGGATTATATCCAGATAGATAGAAAAAGCTGGTGTGACGGGCAGAGTTACACTGAGATTGCAAATGGAGAGAAAAACACAGACCGGGTTCTATCTGTGAGTGACTAACAGCAGCCCTGGTGAGGGAAGCTGAATTTATACTACCTGACAAATGGCTACAACTGGAGCTTGGGTCAAAGGTGTTGCTACCATTGACATTCCTGAAATCCAGAAACAAAAGAAACTTGTTTGCGGTTTTTGTTGTTTTAGGGTTTTGGTTCATGATTCCTCATTAACTCAGGGAGACAATTCAGCTCCTATAAATTTTAACACAGAAGTTAGGATGATGTCTTCACTGTATCTTTCTATTGGAAAATAACTGAAAGTCAGAATTACCTAACACGGGAAACGATACAGGGAACCAGAATTTGGCAAGCAGATGGGGTCAGGGCTGGTGCTGCTGCAAATGCCAGAGCAGGCCCAATTTGTGCTGTCCTGCGCTCCACTAGAGTGGCCAGGGATCCTGGCCAGTCCAGGACATTCTTGGAGGAGATTCCAGTATCCTCGCATTGTATGACAATGACCTAGCACATTTCTGAGCTAGTAAGTGGCATTCCAGGCAATACTAAGGAGAATTTAAGGGAATAGGAGGATCAGCCAAGGTCAATTCCAGTCCAGTTAGGCTCCCCTGAAGCTGGAACCATGGGCCTGCCGAAGGATTCCAACTCATGAAATGATTAAACAGCCATAATAGCTTCATGCTGTTTTATGAGGCAGCAGTCAGCTTCCAAGAAAATGCATGAAAAGGCTGAGAGAAGCCAAGTGAGAAGCAGTGTATTCTCACCGACAGAAGCAAAGTCTTCAAACACTCGTTAAAACAAAGAGGTTATGACGGCTAAGAAGGGGGTGCAAGGGCTGAAGCTGAGGAAGGGGAAAGGATTCCACTTGCCTTGCATAAGTGCCAGTCTTAGGTGTGTGGAGAGATTATCCTGATACCATAGTAGATGGTAGACATCACTGCAGAAGAAAAAATAGTACTTTTTAATCCTAAATAAAGCAAGGAACAAACCTTCAACCAAATGTGACTCTGCCCAGTTTGGAAAAGGCCTGGATAGGTGCTATTCCCACACCCAACTTCCATGCACAGTCACTTCAGGGTCTGCTGGAGGCTCTTTTACGTTAACATAACGTTTCTGTCTGTCTTTTTTTTTTTTTTTGAGACAAAGTCTCACTCTGTTACCCAGGCTAGAGTGCCATGGCATCATAGCTCATAACTTTAAATGATAAGCTCAAGCAGTCTTCCTGCTTCAGCCTCCCTAGTAGCTGGGACTATAGGCACCCACCATGGTGCCTGCTAATTTTTCTATTTTTAGTAGAGATGGGGTCTCACTCTCGCTCAGGCTGGTCTCAAACTCCTGAACTCAAGTGATCCACCCACCTTGGCCTCCCAGAGTGCTAGGATTACAGGTGTGAGCCACCGTGCCCAGCTTATTTTAAGAATCCCCCACTCTGGCTCAGCGCCTGTGGCTCAAGTGTCTGAGGCACCAGCCACATACACCTGGGGTGGTGGGTTCGAGTCCAGCCCAGACCTGCCAAACAACAATGACGGCTGCAACCAAAAAATAGCCAGGCGTTGTGGCGGGCGCCTGTGGTCCCAGCTGCTTGGGAGGCGAAGGCAGGAAACTCGCTTGTGCCCAGGAGTTGGAGGTTGCTGTGAGCTGTGGGGCCACGGCGCTCTGCCCAGGGGGATAGCTTGAGGCTCTGTCTCAAGGAAGAAAAAAGAAAAGAGGAAAAAAAAAAAGAATCCCCCACTCTGGTCTATTTCCTGGACAATTTTATGTGCAGAAAGAAACAGACTATAGCTCTGCCCATGTTGCCTGGGCTGGGAGGAATGTCATTTAATAGCCACCCCAGGAGCATGCGTGACCAGAGAGAAGCACGTCATCTCAATAGTGTTCCCTTCGTAATACACAGTGAGTCCCTATGAAATAGACACAGAGTGGTAGCTACACAGAGGCCCTAATGATTACACTGCTAACTGAAACTTCCACATATCCTGATTGGATGCCTGGGTGGTGAGGGATTAGAAGACATCAGCCGAAAAAGGTGAAGACATTTTGTCCCTGAGCAGTTGTGCATAAAGCCATAAAGGGAACGGGAAAGCTTCATTACAAACTTTACAAGCAACGTAAGAAAAAAAGCCTTTTGGGGAAAGGGATTGGAGTACGAGGAAGGAAGAGAGGAAGGAAGGTTAATTAACTGAAGGCACATTAGCAGGACAGTCAGAGAGGACTTGGTTGGGAAAGGAGGCACGTATGTGAAATTAACACTGTCTAACAGCCAGGATTTACTTTCAACAAGTGGCGTTTTGTTCTTTCTTGAATTTTTTTCACCCCAAAAAGAGCCACACACACACACACACACAAAAAAAAAAAAAAGGAAAGAAAAAAGAAAAGAAAAGAAAAGAAAAGCTTTCTTGGCTGACTATTCTTTTGGCATATCGTGCTGGAGGTATGCTCTTTCTCTAGGTTCTATTAATATTTAGCTATTTCCTGATGTGCAAAAGGAAGTTTCCCGATATAAAAGAAAGCCAAGGTATTCCAGGGAGTATCCTCCCCAAAAGGCATCAGTCTCAAGGTCTCATCCCAGGGGCCCCTCTAGCCACCATGACTATCTTACAAATCCCCAAATACAGTGCTCCATCTGAGAATAGACAGGGTTCTTCCACGTGCCAGGCACTGGGCTAGGTACCCACTGAGCCAAGTTGGCTCATTTGAAAGTAGGGAAAGAAAAGTGTTAATTGTCATTATAGTATAACATAACAGGTCTCATAAGAAACTTTGCTTTCTTTTTCTTTCTTTCTTTCTTTTTTTTTTTTTTTTTTTGACAGAGTCTTACTTTGTCCCCCTGGGTAGAGTGCTGTGGCATCATAGCTCCTCATGCTTCAGCCTCCTAAGTAGCTGGGTCTACAGACACCCACCACAACGCCTGGCTCATTTTAGAGATGGGATCTCAGTCTTGCTCAGGCTGGTCCTGAACTCCTGACCTCAGGCAACATACCCACCTCAGACTGCCAGAGTACTGGGACTATAGGCGTGAGCCACTGAGCCCAGCCTGAAACCTTGCTTTCTTGTTGCATTTAGCAACCACCTCTCTGGGGTTGAAAAAAATTATTACTAGTGGTTGACAGGCTCATGGGCTGAAGAAACTTGAGGCTTTGTCATCTTCATATAGATCCACTAGAAAGACTAGGAGTATTCTACTTGAGAATGAGGTCTGAGTAGTGACTCAGCAATTATGTTTTTAAGTTATGAGCATGATTATAGTCCATAGCAGGAACTGCCATTCTCTATTTCTCCCTTTTTTGCTGAAAACAGATCAGAAGAAATGACTGTAAATGGCAAGGAAGTCTTCTTGGGACTCATGTTATTAGACAATGGGAGAGACCACACAGTAGCATCTCTCCTCTGATGGGTCTCTGTAAAAGGAAAAGCGACATCTACTCTCACCGAATGCCTTCCAGGGACCTACCCTAGCTCTGAAGGATGTGGGCCCTCAGAAGCAGTTAAGAGTTGGAAGGAAGGGGTGGCACCTGTGGCTCAAGGAGTAGGGTGCTGGCCCACATACTGGAGGTGGTGGGTTCAAACCCGGCCCCAGCCAAAAACTGCAAAAAAAAAAAAAAGAGTTGGAAGGCAGAGACCCCAGAAATGTGTCCCCTACTTGATCTCCCTGGGGTCAGTTCATTGGAGATTCCATTCAAAGCCACCTGCCTCACAAACACACATAGGAAAACGCATTTCCTTCCTGAGAAAGACTTAAACTCACCCTTCGGGCTTGACAAACAAATCAATGTCTTCTCTTCATTGCAGGCAAATCACTTGGAAGAGGGGCTTTTGGAAAAGTGGTTCAAGCATCTGCATTTGGCATTAAAAAATCCCCGACATGCCGGACTGTGGCTGTGAAAATGCTGAAAGGTATGTATGCTGTAGTTAAGCTGTCAACTGGGCCACCACCTTTTTGCATTCCCTAAATGTTGGTGCAAACTGGATATAGCTTAGGAATAGACACAAGCTATTTCTGCTCTGGCCACCTTATTTTCTTCCACTACTGGAAAGCCCTTTGCCCAAGAAGTTTTATATGAGTCCAGCACGAGCTCAGAATATACCTTGTAAATAGAACAATCCAGTATCGTCCATGGGAAAACCATCTCTGTCGCCTCAGAGTTCTTCCTCCTTTCACAGCTCAGACTCTAGACTACCAGTGACATAAGCCCATTGTAACCACAGGTTCACATTTTGGCCTGAGCCACTGTGATACTATAATGGAAATTAGGCCGCACATCCTAAGTCCCAAAGGCCTAGCCTGAGCTTGACCTAACTGTAAAGTGAAATGATAATGCTGGAACAATTGGGTTGATCAGAACTCTATTTTATACTGTCAGGCCCCAACCATAAAACAGTTCCTCTTTAGAAATTAAGAAAACTCCATTATCTTTCTAGTATTGAAAGGTGCTGTGAAGCATGGGAGGCAGAGCCAAGTTGCACAGTGAGTTACGACTGCCACCGTAAGAGAGATTAAAAATAAAGACCAGTGAAAACTGTGTAAACCAAATGTCTCAAAGACTCATATGTCCATTAAAGTGTAGAAAATACTTCATTTCCTCACTCGTGATGCATTTTTTGTATTATTTCAACTTGTTTTTAAGGTCTCCCAACCAGAAACAGGCCTGAAATCTCCCAGGGCACTTTTTAACGTTCCAAAACTTCTAAGATATTACCAGGGCATTCTGAGGCCCAGCAAGCTGTAAGGGTCAGCAAAAAGGGCCAATTGCTTAGGGAGACGTCACAGTTCTTAATCTTTCAGCACTGACTCCATTATTTCAAAAACCCCATGAAAAAATGTCTTCTACCTCAAAAGGCTGTTTTCATCAAGGAAAGACTGATATCCTAAAATTCTACAAAGAAACCACCAGTTATCCTCTGAAAGTAGCTAGGGAAGGAGATGGGCATGTACAAGTCAGAACTTTTTTTTTTTTGAGACGGAGCCTCAAGCTATCCCCCTGGGTAGAGTGCCATGGCATCACAGCTCATAGCAACCTCCGACTCCTGGGCACAAGTGAGTCTCCTGCCTCCGCCTCCCAAGTAGCTGGGACCACAGGCGCCCACCACAACGCCCGGCCATTTTTTGGTTGCAGCCATCATTGTTCTTTGGCAGGCCCGGGCTGGGGATTCGAACCCGCCACCTTAGGTGTATGTGGTGGGCGCCTTAGCTGATTGAGCCACAGGCACCGAGCCAAGTCAGAACTTTTGTTTGGGTGGAACTACCCAGATGACGATGGGCATTTCTGTGAGAATACCTGCACGCCATGGCCCCTGAGCCGAGGTTCTGACGAGAAGAGGCTGCACCACGTCTCCTACCTGAGAAAGCACCAGAGTGGGCACTTTAATACGTTAGTTGAACCCACACAATATTGCCATTTTTCTTATTTTCCTCCGCAGCCTTGTGAGGTAGACATTATTCTCCCTAGTCTGAAATGGGGAAACATGGACCAGAAAGGTTAAACAGCCTCTGTGAGGCCACACAGCTGCTCAGTACAGAAGTAAGGGTTTGTCTGCAGATGTCTTCCAGCTTTGAGCGCAATGCTCCTTTCCTGACATCATAGTGCCACAAAAGAGCTGCTGCAAAGACCTGGCCTCCTAGAATTGGGCTGCTGCTCCAAAATCCTGAGAATGATCCTGACCTGCTTTAGGGAGGTAGTCCAATGGCCCAGCTAGAGCTAAGTCAACGCTAAATCCAGAAGCATCTGCTTCCCTAGCTGCTCCCATTTCCCTGCTTCCTACCACTCACCGTCTGTAGGAGAGACAGGCCTGATGTCTAGACTAGTCTCTTGTGGGTCTAAGATAACACCTGTGGTCCCACCTGTAAATGGAACCATCTTAGGAAACAGAGCCAATTTTTTTCTCTATGCCAAAGGGACAGGAATGGTTGGAGGGACTGATGAGTTTGAAGGGAGAAAATTCTCTCTGAGAGGCCAAGGTAGGTGGATTGCTTGAGCTCAGGAGTTCCAGATCAGCCTAAGCAAGAGAGAGAACCTCTCTCTACTAAAAATAGAAAAAGAACTAGCCAGGCATTGTGGTGGGCACCTGTAGTCCAAGCTACTCAGGAAGCTGAGGCAAGAGGATCACTTGAGCCCGAGTTTTAGGTTCTGTGAGCTATGGTGATGCCATGACACTCTACCCAGGGCAACAGAGTGAGACCCTGTTTCAAAAAAAAATAAAAACATGAAAAAAATAAAAGGAGAAAATTCTGACTTGAGATTTATTCTAAAGGCCCACAAAATCTCTTCTATGTAATTTAGAAATTATGTACATAATATCTTTATAAATGAATTTTTTTAGCCATCAGCTTTCATTGGAAAAGATTGCTATATTGTCCACTCTATAAAAATTGTTTTTAAAACTATTTAAAAATTCAGCTTTCTTGCTTAAATTGGTTGGCCATGTTTTGGAAAAAATGAAAAAGGTAGAATGCCAAACAAGGGCCCTGAGTTAAAAGCCTTTTCAGAGTGTCCTTGAGCAAAAGCCTTAACCATTTGGACCCTACACCCATGTCCAAAATGGGAATAATCATGTTTATTTATCCAAAATTATTTGTTGAGCATCTACTGTGAGCCAGCCCTAGCCCCAATGGGAGCCTTCTGGAGTTTATCTGATTATTATTAAAAAATGATTTGTGCTCATGAAATACTCTGTTGGTATCTACAACTCTGTGACACTGTTCACTACACATACCTTTGACCCACTTCCAGGACTCTGTCTTAGAGAAATATTAGCACATGTGCACAAAGATTATTTATGTAATAGCAAGAAAACAGCATTATTTATGTAACAGCAAGAAAACTGTAGAAACTCTAAATGTCAGGAAGCCCATTAATCAATTTTAAAGATTAGAAAAATGTCTCTGATATATTGAAAAGGGGGAGAAACAAATTTTAAAAATACATTTATATATAAGATCCATTTATATAAATCTTCAAAAGATGGCTTTTGATTGGGCACATAAGCACACAGAAAAAGCTCTGAACCCCAGACCGTTGACAGTGGCTGCTTCTAGGAAGGTCTGTGAGTTGCAGTGGCTTTCACTAGATCCTTTCACTCCATAGCTTTTTAGACCAACTCATGTTGTTGGAATATTCTCCAGCAAGATTAATCGACTTTTATATTTCTAAAAATAATTTAAAATGTTTAAATGCCTTAAAAATTAACTAGCAAGAACAAACAGAACAAACTCAATTTCAGCTTTAGACTCTGCTAATTCTTGGGCTTAGTGCTTATCTCTGAGAATGAAGTTGAAGTCAGATGCTATGAATCCATACAGTCAGAGATAACCCTGTGAACTCCAGGGGAAAAAGGTTCTAGGGAGAAAATAACACGTGGCAAAGATGTTTATAGAAGTGGCCATTCTGCCCTTGCAGGCCTCTTGTGCTTCCTCTTTGTGACTCCCAAAGGGGGAGAGTGAGAAGAGGGTGAATGGAGGTGTAGCCTCTGCCTGGAGGGTTCTTGCTGTACCTGGCTCTGACAGAAGGGAAGTCTCTGGAAGGCACTTTCATGAGGTACCCAGCTCTGAGTCAGCACATTGCTGAACAGAACAAGGTCCACCAAGAGGAAATGTCCAGTGACTAACCCCACCACTGTGCTGGGCCTTACTGTAATCAAAAGGATGTTGGCTCAGGGGGGTGGGAGTAATGAAAACAGTCTGGAGACTTGGCCTTTCTGCAGAATGTGGGGAAGTTAGTGAAGCAACCGGCTGAGCAGTGACAAACCAGGAGGGCGGGAATGCCGCCGTGGACGGAAGGAGCCCCATTGTCCTATGGCCCTGACTCTTCCTTGCTTCTCACACAGAGGGGGCCACAGCCAGCGAGTACAAAGCTCTGATGACTGAGCTCAAGATCTTGACCCACATTGGCCATCATCTAAATGTGGTTAACCTGCTGGGAGCCTGTACCAAGCAAGGAGGTAAAGAAGGGGGGCCTGCTCCGTCTCCCGAGCACTGGGAGAAGATTTCTCTGACATATGGTTCCTTTTTCCCAGCCCTGTTCTTCCTCACCTCCAGGAAAACAGCCTCTCAATGAGTCCAGAGGAAACAGTTTGTCCGTTTATGGAAAGGTGCTTCCATCCTAGAACTGCCTTCCCTGTACAGTTAATTGAAAGGTTCTGAAGAGGGCTTTTAGATCTCCATTCACAGGCTCCAGGCCAAGTGGGGGCACTCTTCTCTCAGGCTGACTTTGAAGGAGTGTGACCCGAACTAAGGTGAAAGCATGGAAGGTTGCACATCCCTTGGAGGCTTCACCAAAAGCAATGAACGAATCCCTACTAGCAGGATCCCAGAGGGGAGGGATGTAGGGGACAGCAGAGGGCCCTTCCCTTCCCATCCCCCGTGCAGGCTGGCCTCATGAGGACAGGGACAGAGCTGTGCCTTACAATTTAGCATGTTCTCACAGACCTTTCTCGCCTCCCCATGGAGATACCTAGTCATTGTGTGAGCCAAAGAAAAGGTGCATATGACCTATCCAGGTGTCCTGGAACTACGCCTTCGGGCCACATGCAGCCCACTGAGGACATTTATCCAGCCTGCGGGGTGCTTTTGCCGCCACTGCCTGTCCTGCTTAGCAGCCGACTTGTCTGGGGCCCGCAGTCCCGCCCTCCCTGACTATGCAGATGCGTGTTTCCCAAGCTCTTAACAAAGGTAGTGGGGATGAAGGGTAGCTGGGGAAGAACTACTTTCTAGGGCAGTGGCAGGTAGAGAGAGATAAGGCCTGGGGAGGCGGAAATCGAGTGGACGGACCTAGACATAACCCTGCCCACTTCTCCATTATCCCTTGATAAGCTTTTCTCAGGGTTTTGTAGTAGCAACTTCATTCTGTTTGCTTCAACTTTGCATCTGAACCCACCTCAAAGTGCACCCCCTCAGCTCCAAGGTGCATTGCTGGACGCCAGTGGCAGAGCTAAGATCCACCGAGTCCTCCCTTTGCGGAGGGGAGATTTGTAAGCTCAGGAAGCAACTTCCCTTTCTGGAAGCCTGAGGGGAAAGGAGGAGGTGCCATTAGGATTTCTAACATACATCTAAAAACTAGCAAAGTCCTCGAAGTAACAGACAACCTCTACACCTGGACCAGCCACCTCAGAACTAGGGAGTGGGGGTGAGGACATGGGTTAGGGGTTGCAGGTGGGGGTGGGGGCGCCAAGCTCCCGGCTTGCCCGGGGCAGCAGTGGGTGTAGCAGCTATAGGTCATTCACGCTTTGACCTGGAAGGAGAACCGTGCTGTGGGCCAGGATGCCACATGGGACCCAGGGGACCCCTGGACTTCCTTCCCAGCCTTCTTGTTTCCTTTCAGTCCTGGGTCAGCAAACTTTGGCCAGCTATAAGCTTAGAATGGTTTGACTTTTTTAAATAATTAGGGAAAAACATCGTAAGAATAATACTATTTTGTGAGGTGAAATTACATGAAATTCAAGTTTCTGTGTTCATAAGGTTTTGTTCAGGCATAGTCAGATTTAGTTGTATTATCCATGGCTGTCTTCACGCTGCAAAGGCAGAAGTAAGTAGTAGTTAATTGGCCTGAAAATATGCACTGTCTGGCCCTTTACAAAAAAAGTTTGCCAACCTCTGCTTTAAGGCCCTCTGACAAGCCCCCAGGCAAACTCCGGGCAGTCTCGCCAGCAGCCTGCTGCGGCTGCAAAGAGACAGAGAGACAGGCCAGGCCTTTCTCTTTCCTGAGAGAGAGGAATGAACAGGTGAACAGTCCTGGGGCCCAGGACCAGCAGCCCCTCTACTCACCAGGGTCTGACAAAGTAGGTGGCTGGCTTTTGTTTCTCCTCTCCTCAAAGTTCTTTCTTTCTTCCTCCTTTTCTCGTTCTAATGTGTCCCTGCATTCCCCTGCCCCTTTCTTCTATTGGTAGTTTTGTTTGTTTATTTGAGACAGAGTCTCAAGCTGTCGCCCTGGTTAGAGTGCTGTGGCATCACAGCTCACAGCAACTCTAAACTCTTGGGCTTAAGTGATTGTCTTGCCTCAGCCTCCCAAGTAGCTGGGACTATAAGCACCTGCTATGACTCCCGACTATTTTTGGTTGTTGTTGCAGTTGTCATTGTTTAGCAGGCCCAGGCCAGGTTTGAACTGCCAGCCTCAATGTATGTGGCCGGCACCCTACCCACTGAGCTAAGGGCGCCACCTGGTAATGTATTTTTTAAACCCCTTCTCAGGTCAAATTGGGAAGAATCAGCATGTTCATGGGTCTCCCATCCCTAAAATGCATCTCTAGGCCCCACTACTACGCAGACAGGTCGGTTTGAAGTTTCTCATGCAGGCTGAAGACTGACAATGGCTGCTTGGCTCCTCATGGCTGAGTCCATATATACATATGCTGTTTTGGTTGCAGGGCCTCTGATGGTGATTGTTGAATACTGCAAGTATGGAAATCTATCCAACTACCTCAAGAGCAAACGTGATTTATTCTTTCTTAACAAGGTAAGGAAGTTAACATTTGGAATTTTTAAAAGAAAGCAATGAGTTTCCATTTAGTCTATAGCAGCATAAAGCACGAGAAACCTATATCCTGTTAATGATTAGGCTTACAACTCAGTCTCTGCTTTTTCCATGTTTTCCTACCATGCTAATCTGTGACAGTCTTTTGTGCATAGCACAAAGAATCATTTGAACTTTGGTGATAATTTGGGATTAAATTTACTAATCATTTAAATGCCTACCAAATCATCTTGATAATTTTATTTTTCTTTATATATACCTATACTTGCCAACACACATACACAGGTCACTTGTTTCTTGAAAGAAGATGATAGCAAATATAAGTGTCTCCATTTATTAGGTTAGATTGTGATTAAAGACACAACCAAGTTACTCATACAATCAACAATAGATCAGTGGTGGTATCAGAGGTAGCAATCATTATCTTTCCTTCCAACTTCCCTTTCTGTCACTTTCAGATACCTTCACCACCAAAGTCATCCCTAACATACACTCTGAAGCAGCCTGATCCAATAAATAAAAGCTGTCTAATAAAAGGAACACATGAGCCCAAGACCTAAGAAAAACAAAGCTTAAAAGAGATTATTGAAGAGAGGAGAAAGAATTTACCAAAACTCTGTCAGTAAGACATATGGCACTGATGCTATGTCCTTCTGTGGTCTGAAGATTTCCAGGGAACAGGGATTCCAGATTATTAACCAGTAATCAACGGCATTAGTAATGAATCCATGTGGTGTGGTGGTTAAGCACTCAGACTCCAGAATCAGACTTCCTGGATTTAAATCCTGTCTCTACCTCTCATAAAATCTGGGACTTTGGACAAGTTACTCAATCTAAGTTTCAGTTCCCTCTTTTATTAAATGGAAATAATAATAGAACCCAACTGATAGGACTGTTGAGAGAATCAAAATCAGTTTAGCACTCAATATGTGTTAATCATCACCATCATTGTTGATAATTATTAACCCACTGAGATAGAAAAATTGAGTGAGTCTAACTTCATGCTACCGCTCTATATGGTAGATAGAGTGTTAGATTTCAAAGAATGATGCCTATCTTTACTGTGTGGGCAAGAGTCTTGCAAACAAATAAGAATCACAGGCCCATTCTCTCATCCCCCAAACTTTGATCTAACCAAAGACACAGGTGTCCTACCAGTCTGGCAATATAGGCAAGACTGTGTTTTCTGCAGTTTTAAAGCAGGCCCTCTAGGAAGTAGAATCTTGAAGCTGAAAGGGATCTTGTGATCAGCTGGTTCACACTGTTCAATTGTAGATGTGCCTGTAGACATACGCAACACTAGGGGAAGGGGCGGGGAAAAGAAATCAGTTCTCTAGAATCTTCTTCCAGGGCTTCCTCTGTGCACCACAATGAATAAGGTGAAAAAAAAAAAAAAAACCTAAGAAAAAGTGGAAAGTGGTGCTCTGGGCTGAGAGCAGTGAGAACTCTACTCTGTCCTGAAATCCTGGAGTGGCTTCAGGAAGAGCTCAGCCAGCAGAACACCCCAGGGACCTGGGCAGGATGGACTGTTTGGGTTTGTGCATCCTTTGTTTTGAAGTACCTGCTTCCTTCTCTGGCTATATTTAATGATGCGCCTCCCTGTGCAACTTGGTGGAGCTTAGCATTTTTGTGGAAAACTGACTGTCTTTCATATTTGTAACCTAAGTGAAGATAAAGAGAAGGTGAAGGAAAAACAAAATGAAAAGGGTAAATAAATCAAAAAAAGAATATTTCATTTTCCAAGTAAATTCACCAGGATCCTTAAATATTATTTGTAATAAATGTCTTGCATGCTGCCAAGAGTCCCAAAATTTCAGTAAATTAAACTTTATTTAACAGAATTAGTTACTGAGAAGCAACGATTAATAAACAATTGATTAGGAGATAGGGAGTGGATGAAAGAACTTGGGTTTTAGGTCCTTGGGGACATGACCCAAGGCTGCCTTCTGGGAAGCTTGAGGAAGAAGCTGCCCAGGGAGAGTTTTCTTGGTGCTGAGCCCTGAGTGAGCCCGTGAGCACTTTTCTCCTTAGCTGTTGTCAGCACTTTCTCTAGTGTGTTCTGTCCTGGGAAGGGTCTTGTGAAAAATAAATTCCAGTTCCCCAACCCACCAGAATCAAATCTAACTGCTTCATAGAGACACAGTAACAAAAACTTATATTCTTTACCTGCCCTCAGGTGGGTTATCTGCCACGGCAGTGAGCGTCCCTGAGGCCTGCCTCTCTCTGCAACACCGGAAGGTCTCTTTTCAGGGGATAGGAAGCTCTGTGCTGCGGCTGCGCCCTCTAGTGGAGGGATCATTCCCGCTTTGCGTCATTTTTGGAAAAGCCAAGGAAGGATGGGGAGGCTGGTTAATCCTGGCACTGCCTCCATGTTCAGATGGATCAGGGGAACCCCAGCCCCTCAAGGCCTCTGTCTCAGTATTTCCATCCAGCAGAATTGAGGCTAGAAACATGGTCTTGTCACAGTGCCACTGGAAATGCTAGGTTTCTAGTGTCACGATTACTAGATGAACTATAAAGGCAATAAAAATGTTTTCCGGTTCTACATGAACACCAAAAACCAACAAGTCCTTTCCTGTGAGTCATAAAATCATGGGATGATAGAGCTTTTCAGATGAGAAAAATGAAATGCAGAAAATAAGGTGTCCTTGCCCACAGTGGCATGATTAATGGAAGAACCATTAATAACCAGGACTTGGATGCCCAATCCAGGGTGAAAGGCCTTTTCTGTCCTTGTTAGAACCAAACTTTATCTTTATTTTGAATGGAAGGAATGAAAGAAATATTCATGTGCCTCCTTCCCCCAAGGAACTAGAGAAATTGGTAATGATAGCTTTCTCTTAGAACTTCTCTCAGGGATTACAGACTGGAGCTCCACGTGCCCGAGAATCCTTTTCTGTCACTCATATCATCTCTCACAAGACAGCAGTGATATGCAAAAGGTGTTAAGGACACAGACATGGGAGTCGGCCCAATCTGGGTTCAAGCTTTGCCCTTTACTAGTTCTGTGTGACTTTGATTACTTCACTTCTCTGAACCCATTTCTCTGTATATAGGTAAGAACTAGTTCACAGGCCAGGCTTGGTGGCTCCCGCCTGTAATCCTAGCATTCTGGGAGGCCGAGGTGGGAGGATCCCTTGCGCTCAGGAGTTCAAGACCAGCCTGAGCAACAGTGAGACCTCTTCTCCACTAAAATATTAGAAAAATTAGCTGGGTGCTGTGTTAGGCACCTGTAATCCCAGCAACTCAGGAGGTTGAGACAAGAGGATCACTTGGACCCGGGAGTTTGAGGTTGTTGTGAGTTAGGCTGAGGCCATGGCACTTTAGCCTGGGTAACAAAGTGAGACTCTATCTCTCCAAAAAAAGAACTATTTCATGAAATCTAAGGCATTTAGTATGCTGGCTCACACAGAGTTAAGTGTTCAGTCAACACCAGCTGCTATTAATATTATTTTATCTGACCTAACATACTGTCTAAAAGCCCAGTCAAGAGCAGAACAGACTCCACAATGCCACAAGTAGCCAGGTCCATGGTTACCATGAGGCGCTTGCTCCTAACTCACTTTCTATTTTGTGAATGAAATGCTCCCAACTCAGGCACTTGTCCATCTAAGGGTCTAGTTTCCCCATTGCCATGCCAGAGCTCCCTTTCACCTGTGCTTTTGGTCTCTTACAGGATGCGGCATTGCACGTGGAACCTAAGAAAGAAAAAATGGAGCCAGGCGTGGAGCAAGGCAAGAAACCAAGACTAGATAGTGTCACCAGCAGTGAGAGCTTCGCCAGCTCTGGGTTTCAGGAAGATAAAAGTCTGAGTGATGTTGAGGAAGAGGAGGGTAGGTATTAATTCCTTCCTGTCCTATAGTCTGAGATATTTTTACAACATACTGTGCATCTCTGAAATTTTTTTCTTATTTACCACCCTAATAAACATCCGTGGGAGACTCTGGAGACTTGAAGGGTAATGTCCTGAGGAGATAAGATTTGAATTAAGATTATTTGCAGAGTTACTAATTTTGACAGGGAACTGTACAATTGTCTCCCCTCAGGCCTTTTTGTCTTAAGGGATCATCCTCCTCCTTCCCCCTCAGTGCTTGTGCAAAATAGGCTGCAGGCCTGGAAAAATCTCTGATGTTCATGTTGAAGTTCAAATGCTCTTGAAAATGAACTCTGATCTACTTGTTGGTTTGTTTTATGTTTTGCTAACATTGTTCCAATAAACTCGGATTTGGTGGGATAACAAGAGCCATTACAAACAGTTACGGTTCTAATGCTTTCCAGATTCTGAAGGTTTCTACAAGGAGCCCATCACTATGGAAGACCTGATTTCTTACAGTTTTCAAGTGGCTAGAGGCATGGAGTTTTTATCTTCCAGAAAGGTTAGCCTCACTCTTCACTGTTTTTTTTATTTTTCTTTGCCAGACCTGGACACATACTTTTGATAGCAAAATCCATTTTCCTAGCATTTGCTTTTACCTTTATCCTTAAATGTAGAATAAACATCCTCACAAGTGCCTTAATTTGCCCTCATATAGAGAGTTTTGAGAATGATGACTTTGGATGGAAGGGTAGAACTTCATTCTCGGGAAAAACCTTACCAGTTTTCAGGCTAGACAAGTCGGGCAACCACTATCCATGATGCTCTGTGGTATTTTTTCAAAATTGGCCAGAACCTCAGAATACACAGCCTCACAGGAGAGCTTCTATTTATATATCCAAGTGGGGCCCTCCCACAAAACTGCAGCTGGATCAGGAGCTGATCTCAGCAGCTCAGGATAAAACTGCGGGGAAGTTACACTCGCTGGTAAAACTCAGATTGCGACATCCTACACCAGGACACTGTCCTGCAAAACAGTAGCCCAGCAGATTCAGAGCATTTCTTGACTTCTGGGCCTCAGGGCCCCTGTATTTGTAAAGATGTGCTTCATGTTTAACATGATTCTGTGAGCAGGGAGAGTGGCTTCCTTCACGGCATGTGACATGGATCCTCACATTCAGAATAATGACACTGACACTGAGAAGGCAGAGGAAACTGGTGGGTTAGACTGAGGAAATACATTGATTATGCAACTGTTTTATTATAGTGTATCCATCGGGACCTGGCAGCGCGAAACATTCTTTTATCTGAGAACAATGTGGTGAAGATTTGTGATTTCGGCCTTGCCCGGGATATTTATAAGAACCCTGATTATGTGAGAAAAGGAGATGTAAGTCAATTTGGTGTTTATTTGACTCATTTATTCCCTATCATTTTTAAACCACAGACTGAAGCCCTTGGTAAATATTTACACTTCCTCAGCGGTAGTCCCTGAAGGCCATTATGTGCTGTCTGTGAAGACAGGCAGTCCAGATGAGCTGCATCCCAGACAGCCCTCCCAGGGGACTCAGAGAGGGCACTGTCCCCTGCTTCTGTTCTTCCCTAGTACCTTAGGGCAGCCAGCAGAGCCTGGAACTTGCTAACCTGAGAATTGTTTGCTGGGGCCTGGGTGAGACCTTATCTTTACCTTCCTTTGACTCCTGTGGGAGTTCCTTGTACCGCTGAAAAGAACGGCCTGGACTCTTTCCTTGGAATAAACCCGGATGATTGATTCAGCAGGTGTCTCTCTCTCTCAGGAAAGGGCGGGGGAGGCCATCAGCAGTATCTCCCTGCAGAGGAAATTGCTCACCTCCCTGCATGTTTTCTATGCCTGGCGCCCCATTGCTGGCCCACGCTCCTTCTTTTTCCTACTTGTTTTTGGACATAGTGTTATCTTTCACTTTTGTGGGTGACCGCCCTTCTCCAGCCTGTACCCCAAGGGTTTAAGCCCACGTCTGGGCTCTGACAATCACAGGAGTGGTTTGCAACTTGAGTGAACCTACAAACTACCTGGAAAGCTTGTTAAACTAGTTCCTTGGGCCCACCCTTAGAGTTTCTAAGTCAGTAAGTTTGGGGTGGGGCCTGAGAATTTGCATTTCCAAAAGCTGGTCCTAGGACTATCCTTTGAGAACCACTGCTCCAAATCTCTTTTTATAAAGGGAACAAACAATCTTTCCTCAAAGTCCTAGTCTGCAAAGATGGCATCTACCAGTGTGTCAGCCTGTCCCTCTTTTTCGGATCATCTGTGTCTCTTCTAACCTCTACCTGCCCCCCACCCCCATTTTCCTCTTCATCTCTCCATTATCCTGTACTTCCCATCAATCCCCATCCATCTGCAGTGGTGATGCCCCACATGCTGGGATTTCTGGCTATCTGGAAGAGAAAGATTTGTCTGCACGCTGGAAAACCAACCATGCATGCTCCTTAAATACCCATCTTCCTTCTTTCCTCTTTCTCTTTGTCCCTCTTTCCACTGCCTTTGCCAACTCTCCACATTCAATGACTTTTGAAATTCTGTCTCTCCATAGGAATGCTTTTCAGAATCCTCCTTCTTAGGACAAATTCCTGGAAATCACCACCAATTTGCAGGGTGTCTTCTAATTCCAAGCCATTAGTGGCGCCACAGAGTGCAGGCTTTTATTGCAGGGGAGGATTTCTCACAGAGCCATGGAGTTAGAATATGCTGAACACATCAGAGTGAGTTGTTACTAAGCATTGTTTACTTTCACAAGGCTCAGTATTAGATGCATAGGGCTCTCTTAGCATAACAGTGCATGCTAGAAGGGTCTGTTAGGAAACTGGAGCTTCTCTGGAAATGATTTATGGGCCAAATGTTATCTGAGAGGTGATCCCTTGGGCACTTGGGTTGAATGTGCTTTGTTTTCATGCCCTTCTGCTCAAGGCCCCCTTAACCTTCTTCCAGACTCGACTTCCTCTGAAATGGATGGCTCCTGAATCTATCTTTGACAAAATCTACAGCACCAAGAGCGACGTGTGGTCTTATGGAGTATTGCTGTGGGAAATCTTCTCCTTAGGTAAATTTGGGGGAAGGAAGAGATCAAATAGCCCAGAAGGAAATGTCCGTACCTTCTGCTGAGCATCTTGTGTAGGCACTACCTTTAGGTCAGCACCCATGACAAGTGGAAACCCTCATGGAAACACGAGTCCATGTAGAATCTCAGATGAGTTATGGGTGTGTATGCGTGCTCCACACTGTAAGAGTGGCTTATATGGTCATGAACGAGCTCACACCAACATAAAATATGAAGTTGGGTTTATCTTTTTCTGTACTTAGCCCTCTTCTTCTAATTCCACAAACATTAGATTTAGCGTCTTTGGCCTTCCCTCCTGCATCTTCGGCCTCAGAGTTTCTTCTTAAGAATGGCCCTGGTGAGTGCAGCTGAACCAGTGGGAAAGGGGTTATTAGAAGGCTTGCCCAGTGCCTCTGATATTAGCACATGATACAGCCCTGGACACTGGTTTCTGCTGGATTAACAATGGAGAATGCTGGTTATATTTATTCTGCTTGTGATAACATGCACTACGGTGGCTAGAAACCTTGTTCAAGGCACACCGATGTGCCCAGACCCCCGCATCTGCTTTTGCATACACACTGATGATCTGAGGCCTCCCAGACTCGAGTTCTAGCCAAGAGTCTTTTGGGCTTTGCCAAAAATTTGCCTTTTGCAGCAAATAAAAGTCACCCAGTAACATCTCTGGTTTCCTGTAATGTGTAAAAATCATTCCCCTGCTTTCGATGACAGGCACCTGTTGCTTCCAGTCTTTGAAAGCAGCTTGGCGGCTGCAGTGGCCCTACAGTCTCCCAGCTGCTTCCTACCAGCAGCAATCACTAGAAAGCACAGGCAAACAAATGCTGAGATAGACTAGATCTGAGGGCTGGAACAGAGCAGATTGGGAGGCACTGCCCACCCCCACCCCAGCCAAGAAGCCCTCCAAATGGAAAGATTACAGGGGAATTTGGGGACAGTAAAACTGGCAAAAGGCAAAATGAGGCCCCTCTGGCACCCTCAGGTCTGCAGACTTCTGATCACAGGCAGCTTCCCACCTAGCCCACCTCTTTCACCCTAGTCCTAGAGCATAAGGACCCCTTCCCTTGGGCTTGTCACAACTGTTAGTCCCCCAGTGCTGTGAGAGGTGTGCAAGAAAATCTCAAATTAAAATGATCCTTACTGAGTATGAATGATCCACAAGCAGCCATGGATTTTTTTGGAGGGGGGGTGGGGCAGTCTTATTCTGTTACCCAGGCTAGAGTGCCCTGCTCATAGCAAACTCAAACTCCTGGGCTTAGGCAATCCTCCTGCCTCAGCCTCCTGAGTAGCTGGGACTACAAGTGCCCACCATAACACCTGGCTAGTTTTTCTGTTTTCAGTAGAGACAGAGTCTTGCTCTTGCTCAGTCCAGTCTCCTGAGCTCAAGGATTCCTCCTGTCATGTCCTCCCAGAGTGCTAGGATTACAGCAGGCACAAAGCCATGGATTTTTAAAGTCTATTGGTTTTTTAAAAGGAAATTCATTAACTTAAGGATAAGTCTCCAGTGATGGGATTTCTTTAGAGATCCTGGTGGGGAAAGAGCAGAGACCCTTTAGAGGGTACTCCTTTCCCAACCAAACAGGCCAGAGCAGCCATTGGAATGGTCTGTGGGCATCAGACACCTAGCACCCTGGGACCAACCAGCCAAGTGCATCACTAAAGTTGATTTGCTGAATTGCTGTGTATATTATACTGTACACTGAGGTCCATTCTCATCATTGGGAATTTGTTACTAAGACATCACTTTAAAGGGAAGAAGGAGGCTGGGCGTGGTGGCTTACATCTATAACCCTAGCACTCTGAGAGGCCACTGCAGGAGGATCCCTTGAGTTCAGGAGTTTGAGACCAGTATGAGCAAAAGCAAGACTCTGTCTCTACTAAAAATAGTACAATTAGCCAGGCATTGTGGCAGGTGCCTGTAGTCCCAGCTACTCGGGAGGCTGAGACAAGAGGATCCCTTGAGCCCAGAAGTTTGAGGTTGAACTATGATGCCACAGAACTCTGTATAGGGCAGCAGAGTGAGACTGTCTCAAAAAATAAAAATAACAAAAATGAAGGGAGGAAGGAAACACGGAATTGCGCCCTCCCAGTCTTTTGTACCCTAAGCTGTATGTAACGTGCTCTGTCTTCCCACATTGTCTCCCACAGGCGGGTCTCCATACCCAGGAGTGCAAATGGATGAGGACTTCTGCAGTCGCCTGAAGGAAGGCATGAGGATGAGGGCCCCGGAGTACGCCACTCCTGAAATGTGAGCACGCGGCTTCCTCCGTTCCCAGACAGCCTTCTCCCCACAAAACTCTTAAGAGGGGATGAGAAAGTTCTTTCCATTAGGGATGCCTTCCTCAACCCCTTTTGGACCCAGCTGTGCTGGGAGTGTTTTCTAGAAGTGGGGAGCCTTGTCCTTGACCCCCTACCTATTTCCTGTCCTGACCACTGACATGACTTTTCAGGGCCTCTGTCTGGAAACTGAAGTTACAAATCTAGTTTCTAGGTGTGGATCCAGGCAAAAGGAAAAGAGCACCCAGGACCAGAAGGGAGGCCTGTGCATGGCCCCCCTCATGGAGTGGGAGCCAAATGAGCCAGACAGCCACAGGCACCAAGGGCTAGAAGCCGCTAGTGACCATTTCTCCATCCAACCTAAAGACCCATGAAGGGGACGATTTAGACTACAGGAGAGGAAGTGTTAGAGGGGAAAGGGGGAATTTCCTGACTGAAATCACAGTTAGACTCCACAGAAGGCTGTGTGGGCAACACAATCTTTAGCGCCCTTCAGAAACAGGCTCCTCCAGCTGTCTGGACGGCCTAGAGCAGATGACTTCTTCAGGTGCCTTCTTGCTTTGCCGTCAGGGGGCTCCAGGAAGGTGACAGGGTCCTAGAAGGTTTTCTCCATTGTGCAAATTTTACTAGCTTGACTCTCTTGGACATACTTTTTTTCCTGAGGCTTTGTGAATGTTTTGTACTTTGAGGCCAGAGCAGGAATGTGATGACACGTGCAGTTTTGTTGAGCTGCTGACAAGGACATGAGCCTCCCTGAGGCGACACCACCTTTCCTGAACTGGCCCTCCCCCCCCCACCCACACAATAGGGTCCTGTCAGGAGCCCTGAGATGGCCTTTGAGGAGGAGTTAGAGGGAATGAAGGAAGTGTGGGCTTGGCCAAAGGGCTAGGTCGCTGTCTCTTTCCTTCATCATCCGGGGATGATGGTAGGTCAGGCCCAGGACGGGAAGCTGGGCAAGGTAGACTGGGGACTTGGGCCAGTGAAGGCAGGGCTGCAGGGTACAGCCTGAGTGCAGGAGGAGGGAGGGGACCTGTTCTTGTCAGCCTTGCATGGTATATTCCTAATTCAGCAGCCACCAGGGTCTCGGGAGATCAGTCTGGAGGGCTGGGGACTCAGTGTCTCTGCGCCTCAGCTGACAGAGAGCACACTGCCTCACTTCTCAGAGTTTGACTTTCATCAGGAAAGTGTAGGGAGCTTGAAGCAAGGCCTCTTTCTGAGAGTTGGAGACAAACCTGGATTAGTCCCCACCACTATATTTAGCTAAAGAGGGTTGAGGCCTTGCAAGTTTTTTATTGCATGATTCCTTTTACTTGGTAAAAGTAAAATCCTTTTGTCTGGATCCACACCTAGAAACTGGATATGTAACTTCAGTTTCCAGATAGAGGCCTTGAAAAGTCATGTGGTCAGGAGAGGACATAGGTAGGGGGTTGAGGACAAGACTCCCCACGTCTACACCGAGAGACTTGGTTTGAAATGAAATCGTTTTGCACTTTATGGTTTTCTAATTGTCTTCCCACACAGAGTCTTATTTGAAATTCCCAACAACCTTGAGAGACAGGCAGGGCAGATATTATGATCTGAATTTAACAAGTAATGAAAGTCAAACTCTGAGAAGTGAGGCAGTGTGCTCTCTGTCAGCTGAGGCGCAGAGACACTGAGTCCCCAGCCCTCCAGACTGATCTCCTGAGACCCTGGTGGCTGCTAAATTAGGGATATACCCCATGTGCCTCAAAAGAAATGGCTCTCTGATAAGCCCACTCATGCTTTGAATTAAGTATGTCCTTCCACTTTTCCTATAATCTGAAAATCACAAGAAGAAGTTCTCAATTACTACTGATAAAGGTAGTTATTAAATAACATTATTTCTCTTTATCTTAAAATATATGCTAAATAGTATGAAATAAGTCTCAATTTTTACTTAAAATACATGCCAAATATTATGAAATTAGCTGTTATTTTAATGTCAGAATAATGCTAAATACTATGAAATAAGTTTTTATAACAATATTTAGTAATACTTACCCAGCTTTTTAGTGCTTGTAAGTGCCAGATACTGTTTTAAGCACTGTTAACGTTAATTCAACATGTAATTAACTCCTAACAACCCTATAAACCGTGGCTGCTGTTATCTCCATTTTATAGATGAGGAAACTAAAGCACAGAACATACCTGCAGGGGATTTTTCCAGTTCTTATCCAGGATCTGGTCCTGAATAACTGTTGAGATACAAAGTCACCCCAACTTTGGACTAAAAACTCCCTTGGTCTTTGTTAAACTTTAAGTCTTGACATAAACCACACTCAGGTAAACCCCATTACCCCAAAAAGCCTATAGAGATATGATTCCTCGATTCTGGGGAAGGAGAAGTTTCCTTTAGAAATTTTGAAAAGAAGATGATTTGTGACATGTTTCTTCAAAAGGCCAGAATTCAAACCATTGGCCATTTTCTTAAGCATGTGAGAGCTGATGGAGGAATTTCCGAGAATAGGGAGGCCTGGGTGAGGACATGGTGCAGCTTCTCAGAACTGGGATTCTGTGACCTGAACGTGGCTTTGAACTTGGTGATCGTTTTGAAGGGAAAGGCTTCCCATAGCTCCCTTGGTTCCTGGCTTGAGAACAACTGGTGCCTCTTCACGTATTAAACCTATTTACCTAGTAGTGTAAAACCATGTAACATTGAGTTGTTGGTTCCTCACCCAGAGGCTGTTTAATCAGACATCTTTTGATTTCTTTTCCTTTCCTTTAGTGTTTGCTGAGATGATTCACATTGGATTTTTAGGCAAGAGGAGGGGAAACTAAAAATCAGAAACCAAGAATCAAAAATTAAAAACCAGCAAGTGGTCCCAGGTGGTCTCTTTTTCTAGTTTCAGCAGCGAAACCTGGGAGAGGACCACTCAGGACAAACATGTGTCCTCAGCAGCTGCTGGTTCCTAGTGCTGTGAGGTGATGGTGCCAGTGGAGACAAACTCAGGGCTCCTGCTTAATGGAAGGACCCTGCTCCTTATTCTCAGGGCCCCTTTTTGTTTACCTGGGTTTAAGTCTTTCTTTCTTTCTTTCTTTTTTTTTTTTTTTGCAGTTTTTGGCCGGGGGCTGGGTTTGAACCCACCACCTCCGGCATATGGGGCCAGCACCCTACCCCTTTGAACCAGAGGCGCCGCCTGGTTTAAGCCTTTCTTGTTCTGGCTGCCTTTGACAGCTTAGCTAGGTATATACATGTTTAATGTTCTTCTACCCATCTCAGAGATGTTTATTGCTAGAGATAAAGTGCCTGGGACTCCTAGGCTTGCATGTATGCAGTAAGGTCGATGCAGGCCAGCCTCTGCCACAGCCAATGCAGTCAGGCTGATAACCTCAGACTTTTGTCTAGTCACTTGTCTCTGTAGTATATATTTTATACCTATCTCAATAAATTAGTAAAACATGGAAACTTAAAGTGAGGTCCATATTGTGCACATTGCATGTCTTACGTTATTTCTGACCTTTGACTACTGGCTGGATGGCCCCGGGGCCCTGCCAGGCCTGTCCTCACAGCATGAGGAGCAAGTGTCTTGAGCCTCACTCAGAGGTGATGCTGGTCGGGACTAGTTGGGACTTGGGGTACTGTGGCTGCCTATCCCGTGTCTCTCACAAAGCAGGGACAACAGTCCAGAGTTCTAGAGTTAAGACTTCCTTTCTCATTTCTGGTGTTCTTGATTTCTGCAAATTGAGTCCCGACACAGCACACTGCACACTCTCCAAGGAGGTAAAATAGGTACAGCAGATGAAGTACGGGGTGAGAGAGAACCTTGAACTGCTTTCTGAGAAGAGTCTGAACCCACAGCTGTAGACAAAGATTAAGGGACAGAAGCTCATAGAGATCACACGCCTGAATGGCAGACCGCCCCCCCGCCTTTGTGTAGGGGAACCCCCGACTTTATGCACTTCTGTCTCTTAATCAGAGACTTAGGGCCTCTGCTTGCCAGGTACTTGTCAGGAAGCAGAACTTGCATTCCACCACACAACTGGTAGGAAAGCTTTCTTGTGAAGACTGATGCCCATGAAAGGCATCTGTATACCACACGGTGCCTTTAGTCCCCTGAGTACCTAAGAGCTGATCCTCGGCTTAAAGCAGAACACACACACCTGGAACACACTATTTAGCCTTTGAGGATTGTTGTTACCGAATAGTATTTTTTGCTGTTTAGGCTTTGGCCAACATTGAAAGACACTGTACAGAACAGTCCCCTGAAGTCATTACTGCCTGATTAGTAATGTAGTTGAGACACATCTAGAAGAACCTTCTTTTAGATTTCAGTACTAAGAAAGGCCATACTTCCTCCAAGTAATTGGTTGGTTTTTAACTTCTGGCTTTGGGGGATTACATAACTGATTATTCCTTCTTTTCACCAGCTGCCTCCATCAGAGTTCTCAGGGTAGTGAGATAAAGTTTGCATGTTATTGACAAACAACATACAAAAGGCTGGTATCATCGCCTTTTTTCTTATCTTTATTTTATCTCCCTCCTGACATTCCTTTTTTTTTTTTTTTACGTTCTTTTATGCTGTCTTTGTCAGCCACCTCATAGACTTTAGACTATCCTAGTCTTAGGATATATTTGGAGCTCCTGGTGCCCCTGAAGGCATACATCCAAAGCAGGAGAGGTAGAATGAGAACTGGAATATCTCAGGTCTCCCCCCACCGCAACCAGCTCCCTGCACCACACGTCATGTGTGCAGTGTGGCTAAAGAGCCCATGGGCACAGAACTCTGGCTCCTAGGAACCAGTCTGACTTCCTTCAGCACTGGGCTAGGCAAGAGCTGTGGAGATGAGGTCCAATCCATACAATGCTTATAGCCTGGTTCTGACCGGCTCCGAAAGCCCCAGCCCATTCAGATTTTTATCACAGTCAGAGTCCTCTCTGATCCCAGACCATCTACTGAGAGAAGAGATGACTTATAATAAACATCCCTGAAGAGAACAGAGAGCCCATAGAGAAAAATTCCTGAATCCTGTGTATGTGGACCTCTAGCAGGTGTTTTGCTGAGCGAGGTATCAGCACAGCCTTCCTCTGTGGTGCATGACCATGAGCAGAGCCCTGTACTTTGACATCTAACGCATAAGAGGAGAAGCATCACACAGGAACCAGCTGACACTGGAGTCCCAGGACAAAATCTGGCATCTGTGCTGTAAAGCAAATGTATTCATATCCCGAAGCCCAGCCTGTACTTTCTGCCTTGAGTGGTGGGAGGCCAGTTTGTAACAGCAGCTTTGGAATACCTGGGAATTGTCAGTCACACACAGGAAGTTTGAACACTGGCCCAGGGTCTGCCCCCACTGTGTGTGCACTTCACCTTCTGAAAGTGCCGTGGGTCATATATATTTAGTGCCTTCTCCCCCAGTCTCCACCTTTGAGCCCAATGAGGCTATTGTGAGGACTCGGAACTGCCACCTGCTTATTAAGAAGCTGGCTCAAACCAACTTTTGTTACAACGTAAGAATGAAATAAGAACCCTAGACTGTTGATCCATTGATACTTGTGGCTGTGTTAATGTTTTTTAAATTTAAGGGTATTGTCCTACTTTTGAAAGTGACAGAGGAGAGTTCCAGTTCACGTTTAACTGCAGTGAACAGTGGGCTTGCCTTTCCAAGAGCTCTGCAGGATCCACAGAATGCAAGCCTCCCACTCTGCGGAGGGCTCAGAGCTACAAAGAGCTTGGGTCATGGAGGGCCGGCTTGGTACACAGACATTTTCCATTGCCTGTAAGGCCTGGCCTAAGGAACCTTTTAAGTGTTGGTGATACAGACCCAAACCTAAAAAAAATGGAGCTCTGACACACACTACAGTGTTTTATGCATGATGACACCCACAGTCTGTGGCATGTAGGGCAATCTAGATAATCATCACTGCTCTCCAGCTATTTCTATTGTGCTTTTACCCAACAGCTATCAGATCATGTTGGACTGCTGGCACAAAGACCCAAAAGAAAGGCCGAGATTCGCAGAACTTGTGGAAAAGCTTGGCGATTTGCTTCAAGCAAATGTACAACAGGTAAAGCTAAATGTATCTAGAATGTCAGAAGGCAAATGCCTTTGAATGCATATCTAGGGGGTGTTTTGTTTGTTGTTTTAAGACCTCTTAATAGAATAGCTGAGATCAGCAGTAAAAAAAAGTGTGTATTACCTTCTACAAACACAACCAAGATTGTGCAAATGGCATAGGTGAAGTTGACGTAATGCTTGACAGAAATTGGATGAAGTCAAAATTTGTGCAAATACCTCTATCTTCGGCATTTTAGGATGGTAAAGACTATATCCCACTCAATGCCATACTGACTGGAAGTAGTGGGTTTACATACTCAACTCCTGCCTTTGCTGAGGACTTCTTCAAGGAAGGCATTTCAGCTCCAACGTTTAATTCAGGAAGCTCTGAGGACGTCAGGTAAGATTTCTTTCCCCAACATTCTATTACAGAATTTTCCAACATGCCAGAAGGGAAAGAAAGAAAGGAAAGAGGAAAAAAAAAGAGAGAAAAAGGAAGGAAGGAAGGAATTATATAGTGATCACCCACATGCCCATCTCCTAAGTTGAACTGTTGTTGACGTTTTACCCTAGTTTTTCTGTATACTGTGTGTATGTGTGTTTCTTTTTGCTGAACCATTTTTTTTTTTTTTTTGAGACGGAGCCTCAAGCTATCCCCCTGGGTAGAGTGCCATGGCATCACAGCTCATAGCAACCTCCAACTCCTGGGCTTAAGCGAGTCTCCTGCCTCTGCCTCCCAAGTAGCTGGGACCACAGGCG
>CAUYQV010028701.1:0-20506 GCA_963574575.1 Galagoides demidoff | reverse complement strand
AGTACATTTTAAAATATCTTTTAAAAAAATTTTTAATCCAAACAAAATTCTCATCAGCCAACACATGCAAATAATTATTAGGAATATTGTCCTGCCCATCAATTCAACAAACAGCTGGACACTGCATACAAGTAAATACCTATGTCTCTGTCTCCCATGTTGCATGCTGGGCACCAAAAAGCAAATACTTATTGTAATTTATACAATTTTCTTATTTACAACAGTTTTTGATTTTACATAAATTAGAAAAAAAACATTCTTAAGTGGGTAGGTCTAAGAGACAGGAAATTCAATCTCACTCAGTTTCATGTTTATAACAACGACCTCACAGAATTTGTTAAAGGAGTGAATGAATGAATATTGATGATCTATAATAGTCTCTGGCCACAGTACCTGTCATATATATTATAGACATAGCAATAGTCAGATCCATGTTGAATGAAGCATGCCAGGAGAGAAATAAAAATAAAAATAGGAAAAGCAAAGTCCATTTTCCAGCCTTATTTCTGCCTCTTCTTCAGCATCACTCCTCCTGGCTCAGGATTCTGTGATTGCTTCAGTCAGTCTTCCTTCTGGGATTCAGATCATTTGGAATGATCTGGAACACTGTTTATGCAGCTATAGTTCCTTGTCTTCTTATTCCAACTTTGTTATTTTGCCTCTGGAATTTTTCCGTATTTCTGGTCTTAGATAGCAAATGTAATCAGCTATTCCCCCAACTCCCCAAACAAATATTGACTTCAAGGAGGTAATCCGAGTTACATGTATAAGTGAATGTTTCTAAGTAAATTTAAAATTCAAACACTTAAAAAGTGTAATCGTTCACAGCCCCTGCACACTGTGTGAGGCTGCCAGCAGTGTCTGGAAGTGCCAGGTGCTCTGTTTTCCCTACATGGGCAACTTAATTTCATACTCTAATTTTTTGATTTTCATTTTTTAAATCACACTATTATGTAGTATTCATCATTGCTCAGTGGGAGCAGATTGAAACCTCCAAGTATAAACTTGAAGAACATCAAAAATCTAGAATACCTATTCTTATATTGAATGATATTTGCTACTAAACACTATTCTGTCTCCCAGTCCTTCTTTTGAATGTATTACCCCATAATTTGAAAGTAATAATAAATTATGAAATAACTTCTTCATGAAATGATTTTTACATATGAAAACGTACAGGTTTTTTTTTTCAAGACAGATTTTCAGATGGATGAGCTGAATGTTATGTGATAGGATAGCTGCATACACACGTAATCATATTATGCCGAAGATTCATATACTCATATTTAGTAAATTTGCAGAAATTAAAACTGAATTTTTTACATGATGAGTACCTGTAAATATTTTAGGTATAGTTGTACTAATTTCTAAAGGCGATATATACTGGAAAGTGCTATTAATTATAAATTTTTTAAAAAGACAATCATTATGATTTGGGTCAATCAAATCCAAAACATTAAAGGACATGTTGCAGGATGTAAGTGAAGGGATAAATCTTAGAAAATGGCACAAAGGTAAACCAAATTGAAAATGAGCTAGGAAACTGAAAATTATTTAATTAACTCAGACAGTTGGAAATGTCTTGATATGTTATATAGTTTATCTCAATTGACTGGAAAAGCTTTCTGGCATTTGCTAAGGAAAATTCTCATCCCTGGAAGACATATCCTATTATATATTCTATATATTTTTGTTTTCAAAGTATAAATGTCATATTAAATGCAAACACACACAGTACAAATATGAATAATATACATTCAATGTATTCACACTTTTTCCCACAGAAAGTTATGTTACAGCAGGTCATGAGGAATCCAAATCGTTATCTCCAGGGGTTTCAGAATGAAACAACTTGTGTCGCATGCATGGAATTATTATACAGTGGATTACACTGGGTCACCTATAAACTTGTACTCACAGTCATCCAAATTGCCTAAAGATGTGACGTTGGTATGACTGTTTTCCAGTTATCTCCACAGTGACATGTTTAACAGGTCTTGAATGCTTGATACACTTATTCCCTGAGCTGTTTTGTTTATTTAGAAAATAATGATTTATGAATCGAAGAGGAATTCTTTCAATTTGATTTTAAGAGGTTTTATGATTTTTGTACGCCAGATTAGACAGCAGTATTCAGAAGAGGAATAACACTGAAGTCTCCCCATGTGTTCTGTATGTATGAAGAGAAAATTTATCTGTACTAGTCATAGTTATATGGAGCCAATGTTTCCTAAGGCAATTATTTCACATGTAAAGGATAAAACAAAAGAGAAAGTAATTGTAATGTACTGTGATACAGTCTAATAAAAAAGACTACTATATCCCAGCAGTGCTGAAAATATCCATCATCATATTTGTCATCAAATGGCGCAAAGAAATGTGTTAGTAAACTTTTCTTCCCAGAGACTCAATGGCAGTTTTCCTGGTCAATTTAGTCCCCTGCCAGCCATTCAATTTGATTTATGAGAATATCTTATTTCATACACCACCAATATAGGTTAGCATCATAAAGGTGAGTTTTTTTCATACTCATAAAAATATAAGAAGGGTGATATATTTCCTATTATTGTTTCAAAAAAAATAACTCCGTGGTCCTGAAATAAAATAAAATATTAAAAAATTAAAATAGTATTTTAATACTGAGCATCTGTAATGATTTCATGAATTTCCTAAACCAAATATTCATTAAAATATAAATGAATATACAAGTATTTTATTTTGCCCACTTGGGAAAAGGTTCAGGCCATCAATACACATAATAATAACCACATTGAAAATGTTTGTACCTCTTCCCACTGGTAATAATTTCTCCATTTCCTAAAGATCTTAGATTGAATTCTTTCCCTGTGTGAAAAGAATATTGGTTTGTCTCTAAATTGAACACATGTGAACACTGCAGAAAAGTCTCAAGTTTTAAAATATGCTTAGCTTTTCTATAAAACTATACTGTATAAATAATAAGAAATGAAACTGAAATCCAGGATATTATAACATGACCAGAATTTAAAAGGTTAAGATTGTGACATTGTGCATCTTAAATGTATTCCGTTTACGAATGGTCAAGGGAGGCTATATGTAGTTTGGAGAACTCCTTAAGAGTTAAAAATGTTCAGTCGTAGAATTTTTGAACATAAGGCCAATTAAAGGAAAATAACAACTGCTACAATGTTAAAATCAATAAAAGTAATTTTACATTTTTGTATATAGTTTTGTTGTTTTTGTTCTATTTTCACAGATGTACAAACCATTTCAGTTGTCATTAGATTAAATAACTTCAAGTTTCTCAATTCTTTGATAGAATGTATTTAAATTTATCTGGATCAGGTTTGGGGTATATAATGATGAGTAGATTAAGTAAAAATCAGTTGACTCTAATACTTTAAGGACTTAGAACATATTCATGTTTCTTGGCCTTTTATTTTCCTAAAAACATTAACTTTCTGAACAATTTTAAATTAATGGAGAAAAGATCTCCATTATTTTTCTTTTTATGTTTCTATACCTCCTGTTATATTTACTCATTCATTTTAATTATAGTATTAATCACTTTTTTCCCTTTACTCTTTATTAAGTCTACTTGGAAACTGATTTTTGTTTTTTTTAGTATTCTTCAAAGATCTAACTTTGAATGTTAAAGATTGGTTTGTAATATTTCTTTATTTCATTCATCTTTGCCATTTTTTTCATTAATTTTCCTTCCTCTATACAATTAGAATTGGCTATATGGTGGTTGTAAACTTTTTGTGTCAGAAATAAAAAAAAAGTCTTTTCGTAAATTGGCATATGACGTTAAAGTTTTCCTGTAAGTACCTATTGACCTGTTACCAGCAAATAAATAATGTAACACTGTCATTACTGGTTAGTTCTAAAAGTATTCTAATCTTCACCGTTATACTTAGCTATATTCATGAGCATTTACATTGTTGTAATGAGTATAGTATATTCACATTGTGATTCTTTTGTTTTTAAATTATTAGAAGAATGGAAGTTACTAAAATCCATTTTGTGAATAATTCATAATTCATTAAATTATGTAATTTATTAAAGCTACTGAAGAGTAACTTTATAGTCTTCATGATACCGGAAAAGTGGCACCCCAGCCAGCTCAGTCAAGTAGGGCCTGGGGAGGGGACCTGCCACCTTGTCTTGGTGACAGCAGCTGGCAAAAAAAACGGCAGGCTGGAGCAAGTGGGGGAGCTTTCTTCCCCCAGAGGTTCCAGCAGACCGGCGCTAGATGACCTGCCAATCAAGGGAAAACACTGGTGCCCATCCCTGATTGGTCCATTTTCAATCCTGCTCCTGATTGTTCCATTTTATAGACCAATCACAGCTAAGCTATTACACCTATATAAGGCCCCTGAGCAGAGCACCTGGGGCAGATCGTTGCAGACCTTCGAGGAAGATAGAGCAGAACAAGACCAGCAGACCATCCAGGAAGAAGGAGCCAGAGCTGTGGGACTTCTACTGCTGATCCTGCTCTACAAAGAGGCTTTGCCCTTTGCTGATCTTGCCCTGCAAAGAGGCTTGGTCCTTTGTAAGAGCTATAGCTGTAACACTTTGGCTGCTGATCCTGCCCTACAAAGAGGCTTTGCCCTTTGCTGATCCTGCCCTGCAAAGAGGCTTGGTCCTTTGTAAGAGCTATAGCTGTAACACTTCTGCTGCTGATCTTGCCCTGCAAAGAGTCTTGATCCTTTGTAAGAGCTATAGCTGTAACACTTCCGCTGCTGATCCTGCCCTACAAAGAGGCTTTGCCCTTTGCTGATCCTGCCCTGCAAAGAGGCTTGGTCCTTTGTAAGAGCTATAGCTGTAATACTTCCACTGCTGATCTTGCCCTGCAAAGAGGCTTGATCCTTTGCAAGAGCTGTAGCTGTAACACTTCCGCTGCTGATCCTGCCCTGCAAAGAGGCTTGGTCCTTTCTAAGAGCTGTAGCACATCTATCCTGCTCTACAAAGAGGCTTGGCTCTTTGAAGAGTTGTTTTCACAAGAGTTGTAACACTTGCATCCTGCCCTGCAAGGAGGTTTGGTTCTTTGAGTTGTAAATAAAACCACTGTTCATTCTGTAGTCTGTCGATTCATTCATCGAATCGTCAAGACCAAGAGCCTGGAAATCTAGTGTTAGAAATCCAGTATCAATAGGATCCAACACTGGGCAGAAGTATTAATGAATGATTGGGACAGGGCATCCTGGGCTCCGTGCCCATAGCACAGTAGGTATGGTGCTGGCCATATGCACTGAGGCTGGAATGTTCAAACCCAGCCCGGGCCAGCTAAATAACCATGACAATGGCAACAAAAAAATAGCTGGGCATTGTGGCCGGTGCCTGTAGTTCCAGCTGCTTGGGAGGCTGAGGCAAGAGAATCACTTAAACCCAAGAGTTTGAAGTTGCTGTGAACTGTGATGCCTTGGCACTCTACGAAGGGTGACATAAAAAGAAAAAAAGAAAAGAAAAAGGCATCCTGGAGCCAAAGAGAAATTAGAAGAAAGAACAAAAAAGATTACGGAGAATTTCTACTCCTTCACTACTTCTTCCATTTCTTAGTATTATATTCAGAGTACAATGAAGCAGATTTTCTCCAGAAAATGGGGAGGTGAATCTGCATAGAGAAAGCAAGTGAATTTTCTAGGTCGTACATGTTAGTGACCATTCTGATGAAAGCCCTAAAGTATAAGTTGATGAAAAGAGAAGATAAACAAAAATAGTTTTTTAAAGTCAAGAATGTAGCCCTATACAACATTTAAATCCTATCTATGATATACAGGAAGGAACCCAGCTTCCAAAGAGAGAAAAATACAACGCCATGCATTTGTTTCTAGAATCAGAGCGGCAAAAACTTATAATTTCATGGAGGTCGAGGATAACATTTAGGTGACATGAGTGATAAATTATTTTGACCCCAATGGATAAAATAGTTCAGCAATAAGAGAACAGCATAATCTTGGTGTGTATGTGGGGGCAGAAGAGAATGCTTCCTAGGTACACAATAACCTGGACGGATAAAGGCTGAATCTCTCACTAATTAACAAACAACTAAGGGTGTAACATTCTCTATGCAACAAATCTAATATTTTACTGAAAGAAATACGTAAGAGAGTGTTTATTCTTAAGCAATAGAATACTCAAGGGATGAGACATTCCTTTACAAAGAAACAGAACACTTTCCTTTTCATTTCTATCTTTTCCCTCTGAAATCAGTGAGCCCCAAGGCTTCTCTAGGGGAAAAGACTCTCTTCTATAAGAAAGTGAGACACAGTCCGTCCCAAATATATCTCTTGGCCTGCGCTCCTCTCCACCTGGTTGTGATTGCTTCCAAATGACATACTACTTTTCTAACCTATATTGCCCTTGCTCTGAAAACTGACTCCTCCTGAGGCTGGAATATTAAGTAAAATTCTCACATAGGTGAAATCCAAGAACAGAAGCATACTGACAAGTCTTGACCTACTTGCATTGACTTGTAGACTGAGTATTACACCAGAATTCTTATGAAATAACATATCTATGATATTCTCTGGCGTTGTATAATTATGTATTTTATTTTAGTTTTGCTTTTCAATGTGGGAGTAAGGTTAAACGTTTGTATACTTCCTCCTTAGTGATTGTTTGTGCTTTTGTTTTAGTGATGGTTGTATTATTGTGTGTACATGTGTGTTTACCAATTTAATAATAATCATTCACAGAGTGATCATCCGAATCAGTATCTCCAGATCTGTGCTCTCTTCTTAATTTTAACGCATATCTCAAACCTCCTGCTGAATATTTTCACTACATCACACTTTTACCAAAAACGTAGCATGCCTAATCCCAGTGTCACAATGTATAACTCCATTCCACAAGAGAAGCCATTCATGTTTTGGTCCATGATTGGCAGCAGAATCACAACTCCTCATTGGCTGGATCAACGTCTTCTAGACCAGGCTCAAAACTCTTTGTCTTAGTCCACTTGGGCTGTCCTGTGGGTTATTGCGAAAGTTTTGAGATACACAAAAATCAAGAAATGTAAAATCTGCATGGACGGTAACAAATAACACCCTCCCAGCAGCACCCATAAGCCCAGTGAGTTGAAACTTGCACAGGTGAATCAGAAAGGACGCTGTTGACAGTGTTCGTTAGAAATGAAATAATGGGCTCGGCGCCTGTGGCTCAATCGGCTAAGGTGCCAGCCACGTACACCTAAGGTGGTGGGTTCGAATCCCCAGCCCGGGCCCACCAAAATCAATGACAGCTGCAACCAAAAAATGGCCGGGTGTTGTGGCGGATGCCTGTGGTCCCAGCTACTTGGGAGGCGGAGGCAGGAGACTCACTTGAGCCCAGGAGTTGGAGGTTGCTGTGAGCTTTGATGCCATGGCACTCTACCCAGGGGGACAGCTTGAGGCTCCGTCTCAAAAAAAAAAAGAAAAAGAAATGAAATAATGGACGTTTGAGACACAGTCTGTCTCAAAACTCTTGCAGTGATGCCTGTATCATAGAGTGGGTAGCTCAGAAGTAATAGAAATTTAGTCCTCACAGTTCTAGGTGCTGAAAAACCTGAGACCAAGGTAGCTTCAGTGTCTGGCGAGAGTTGGTTTTCTGGGTCACTTTTCTGTGTGCTCACGTGATGGAAGGGACCAGGGGTTTCCCACGGGCCTCTTTTATAAAGGCACCAACCTCATTCTTAAGAGCTTCCCCCTCAGAACCTAATCACCCACCTCTCAATACCATCACTTTGGGAATTAGGAGCTTGGCACAAGAATTTGAGAGGAGGGGAGGACACATCCTCCAACCACGCAGATTTCATCATCTTTTCCTCCGTTCCCTTGCCCCACATATCCTGCAATACACCTGTGCTGATTTTCTTTCTGCAGCTTCACTCTTCATGTAAAAAAAGAAGAAAGGACGATGGGCAGTGACAACTATACCTCCGTCTCCTCCTTTGGCCGGGACCAGGGCTTCCCCGCTACCAGGGTCCTGAGGAAAGTTCTCATTCACTTTCTGACCTCCTAAGCGACAGCACTGTTAATGACACTTTTCTGTATATCTTAGTATTTTATATCGCTCTCTTTTACTTCCTTCTGGAATGTTAGGTTCTTTTCACTTAAAAATGGAGCTCATTTTTATTTAAATGAATAATTATTTTTGGAGCACATAACACATGCCCCACACTGTAGAAAGGGGTGCCTCCCTCCAACAAAGGATACTAAAATAGGGCTTGCCTCTTGGAAAGAGAGAAGAAAGGAAATGCCTGTGTCAGGCACGGCACCACGGCAGGCACATGGCTAATTTATTTTCACAAAATATAGGAGTAGAGCCTGGAAACAGAGCTAAAGGCAGAAACCAATGCTGTCCCCCAAAAGGTGATATTTTGGTGACACTGACAAAAAGGACATCCTCCCTTGCTTTGAAATGGTAAGATTTCCTAATGGGAAAATAAACGAAGGTAAGAAATTAATTAAGAAGAAAACTCATTAAGAGGTTATACGTTGGCTTGCAGCTTTTAGTACCCATGGCTGATTATTAAAGAGGTGGGAGCAGGTGTAAGAAAACGTGGGTTATTGAGGAGTCACTCTCCGACTTAAAACCCTAAGTGTGATTTTTCAAGCCTGACCACAGGTACTTGCAGAGACTTTACCTGGAAGGACTTTGGGAGCAAAGCTGTCCTCCCAATCCTGGACTTGGAGCATCGCCAGGGTAAGGCTGTCTCCCAGGGGCGTTGCGGCCAAGGACTGGGCCCTCTGTCTGGTCATGCTCTTCACATATTTGCATACCTTGCCCAGAGGCCTCTACCCTCGGTCTTTTTATCTGAGGCCTCAGGCAGAGTTTCCCAGCAGATGTCACTACTGAGGTTTTCCTTATCTAGTGGAAGGGAGGACTACTTGGAGATGCTCTTTGCTGCTTGGACTCAGTACCACATACCTTCCTCCTCCCAGTCCTCCCCTGACCTCCTGGACTTCAAGGTCCATAAACCTGCTGGAGCCTCTGCCCAGGGCTCCCACAACAGTGAGCTGACCTCTAAACTACAGTGACCCATCTGGCCTTCAAGGAGTGTGTCTTTCCATAGAGGTAGATGGAATGGGGAGGAATTGGTGCCCCCTCCTAATCTGGACTCCTGGCTCTGGTAGTGATTACAAGCTTATCTCTTCTGTTTTTGGCTTGAGCTGTAATTGACTACTCCTACCACCTGACAGCTTAGCTTCCTGTCCCAGCTCACGCTGGCTCCTGACAATGACATTGGATGGAGCCTACAGGTGCCTTCTGTTACCTATTCTGCACTTCATTTATAAGAACACTTCTTTCCCCACAAATATTAAGGGGCTACAAGTGTTTCTGTTACATGAGTGAACTGCTTAAGGCAGATTTTTAATTACACACATTCCTGTCCAACTACAGGACTATTTCTCAGCTTCCTTTATAAGTAGATGCAGTCATGTGATTAAATTTTAATGGAAGAAAAGGTGTTCATGTATGTGTTATTTATGAATTCTCCCCAAAAAGGAAAACAAGGCCCCTCTATCTGCTTCCTCTTTGGGGATTGGAATGCAGACACAGTTGTTGGACTTGAACAAAGCATCTTGGACTATGAGGTGACCTGTTGAACAAAGATGTACTCCTGTTATTCAACAAGAGACTCGGAAAGTCTTAGGTCTCTGTAAACCTTCTAGAATGGTTCCGCACCCTTAGCACAGTGGTTATGGCACTGACCACATGCACTAAGGTGGTTCAAATGACAATGATAACCACAACTAAAAAATAACCAGCATTTTGGTGGGCACCTGTAGTCCCAGCTACTTGGGAGACTGAGACAAGATTAGTGCTTAAGTCCAAGAGTTTGAGATTGCTGTGACCTGTGAAACACAGCACTCTACCAAGGGTGACATAGTGAGACTCTGTATCAAAAAACAAACAAACAAACAAACAAAAAAACCTTCTAGGACAGCAGTTCTCAAACTGTTGGTCATGACCCATAGGAACTGTATCAAAGGGCCATGGCGTTTCTCTGTTCTAAGAATTTTCCTGGACCTCCTAACACCAGACTTTATGTGAGGGAGAAAAACACTTGTTTTATTTAAGTCATTTTTGCTCTGTGAATCCTAACACATACGTGTATAGGCATCTCTGATTTTATTGAATAATATACTAAAACATCATCAATCTATGAATAAGCCACGTTTTATCTTCAACAGTGAACTAGGAACAACCACTATTAGGGCAAATTTGCCAGTTATAATTCAAACATTTACAAAATCTCCGATAAATCAGTCTTAAAATCTTATTTGGAGTTTGGAGGAGAATGGTGTTTTTCTTCAGTCTATATTGCTTTAATCAGTCCTGGGAAGTTAGGGGGTTATCAGCCCGGGCAGGTGAATTGTGCCCAGGGATGACAGGGTTACAAATACCAAAGCCAGATCATAGTTACAGCATCTGAGCAATACAGACCACCAATTTGAGAGCCCCAAATTCCTGTTTTTGTATGCTCCAGCTCAAAGATCTTTGGCCAAATATTGAAACAAACCTCAGTTACCTCTGTGAAAAAATGGAGATGATAATAAGAAAAAACTTTTTTAATTTCAAAAGCAATGATTAGCACATGAAATGTGTTCAATAAATATTTTCTGCTGATACTGGCATCAAACAAAGGGCTTTGATTTATCCTGTTTAAACACGAGCTCCCCTTTAGGCTGTGGACAGAAGGAATACAAACTACTTTGGGAAGAAGATGCTGCCTATTCCAGAAAAAGGTAAGGAGGCACGTTCTCTGGAGAGATGCAGCCAAAAGGTTCCTCTTCCTCCAGGCCAGCACAACCTACTGTCTCTCCAGTGACAGCTTGGAGAGGAAAACCCAGCCATATTTCATGTTTGCCCCTGTCTAAGCTGTGCAACCACAAGGGTAGACCAGGACCTGGAATGACAGAAGGAGCAAACACACCAGAGGAGGAAGGTGTTACTTCCTAGCAATAGTGAGGCTCTGGGCAGACAACGCATTTCAGAGTCCACCACAAACACCACAGCTGCCCTCAGGAGCAATAGCTGCTCTCCAAACTGAGATCGGTCATTCATTTAGAGTTACAAGCAATAATGGAAACTTTGCGAAAGTGGAGAATGAATCTTCTGTTCCTTGTCAGAAGACAGGTGTGGATAAAGGCCTAAATGTAGAAATTCACCTAAACATAACGCAAAGAATGTGAACATGTTGATAATTATAAAGAAAATCACATTCAGGAACAAAGGGTCTATAGATAAATACTCAAGAACTGTCATACTCGTTGGATTAGGTAGAAATCCAGCTCTCCTAGGGAAAAAGGACAAAGGTGGAGCTCCCAGTCCCCCCATCTCATGCTAGTCCTGTGTGTGATGCTCACAGCTGGGAGGAAGGAAACACCCTCCCTACACACACACACACACACACACACACACACACTCTCTCTCTCTCTCACCAATCTACCATTCAGAACTGAGCATGCCAGCTGCAAAAAGGCTGCAGAGACTCTCTAGCTCATGGGTCTACCAACAGGTGTAACAGAGTCTTGAAGGTGACATAGAACAGCCTTAAGACTAGTTATCAGGACATTAGCCTAACTCTACATTGTGATTCAAACCCCCACTCGGCTCTTAGAGAGGCTCATGAGAGGTCCGTACATGTAGTAAGACTCTGGTTCCAAGGTGACCTCTGAACCACGAGGTAGGCCAGATCCAGGCAGTATAAAGCAGAACCACCAGCCATACCCAAGGCCACTTTGCCTTTTCTTGTCAAAACATGGAGGCCTATTTGCTCTTTAAGGTGAATGTGACTTGTTCTATAAACTTTCTAAGTCTATAAATTCATCATTGTCTTTCTCAATGAACTTTGTTTCATGCTTGCCTTAGTTTGGGGCGAGTCTAGTCATTCTCCAGCGAAGAGCACCCTAAGGACCAAGGATGCAGGCAGCTTCCAGAAACCCAGCATTTTAAGAGATAGACAGCATTTTTGTAATTGGTACTGAGATTAGTATCTTGAGACAGAACATTTATCTAGTGCGTTGTCAATGTTTGTTTTTCCGTGAGCCATTAAAGGCTTGGATCTCTAACCTTGAACTTTCTACGTTTATTGTCAAACTATAATTTCTATCCGCAAACACAAGAGCAGATTTAATATAATTAAAATATACCTTTCAAGAAGAGAAATAAATATGTAATGAAAACATTTCAAAACAAAACTTGAGCTTGGGCAAGAATCAGGACCAAACATCAGAAAATGTCTTTGCTGCATGTGGCCATATGTGATTCGGGAACCCCTATGGATAGAAAGATGACTGAAGTGTCACTGAATTCAGAAGTGACCTGAAAAACTGTATGTATCTTTTTCCTTTGAAAAGGATTTGGAATCTAATCTTTACTTTCTCAGTGTAATTCTTCAAGTAAGCTCTTTTTGAAGACATGATAATGACCCTGAAATTTTTTTTATAGATATGTCCTTGCCAGATGGACCAATAATCTGACTTCTAAATTTCCTTTAAATATAGCAGTATCATTTTACCTACTTTAAAAAAAAGTATCAATGTGAATATGTCACAGAGCCTGTTAATTATTTAACTTTTAAAACCTATTTTCACCATGCTAAATTTAACACTTTATAATAAATACAGTATTGACATTCACAGGTTTATATTTTATGATTTTAATAATTAGCAGTGACTATGAATGACCAGGACACACAGTCATTTGTAATTTTTTAGGACCTGGATTTGAATTGAGAATAGGTTGCTTAGCTAGTGATGGAGCCCTCTGATGGTTCAGCAGCTAGGTCATTGCAAACACCTACCTGCATTAGCTCAGGTCCTATGACAAGCTGCTCTACATTGGCCAGAAGTGACCATGTTTTGCCAGCATGTGGGATGAATTGAGGATCAAATGTAGTGATTCTAAACATGAGGGTGCACCACGATCACTGGAGGGACTTCTTAAAAGACAGACTTTTGAGCCCCACCCTAATACTTCCAGGTGGATACTGAAAACTTGCGTTTCTAGCAAGTTCTGAGGTGATTTGGATGCTGCTAGCCTAACCATCACACTTTGAGAACCACTGATATACAAATATCAATTTTATCATTAGAAGGTGGTAAAATCCCATTAACAAATCTACATAAAATTCAAAATAAAATATTCAAAGTAATTTTTTTTTTTTTTTTTTTTGTGACAGAGTCTCACTATGTCGCCCTCAGTAGAGTGCCATAGCATCACAATTCACAGTAACCTCAAACTCCTGGGCTTAAGCAATTCTCTTGCCTCAGCCTCCCAAGTAGCTGGGACTACAGGTACCTGCTACAATGCTCAGCTATTTTTTGGTTGTAGTTGTTGTTGTTTGGCAGGCACGGGCTGGTTTGAACCTGCCAGTTCTGATGTATATGGCTGGCGCCATAACCACTGTGCTATGGGAGCAGAACCTAAGAGTAAAATTCTTAAACAAACGACATCCCAATAAAACTGGTTGTAGAGCACATGATTACATGGAATAATCTGGGTCAGAACTGATATTTTGCTTATAACCCTATCCATGCTATTTGTTAGAAGGTAAAAAAACTTCTTCATAGAGAAAAATGAGTCCTCTCCCTACTGACCCATGTCGCTCCCTTCAGCTTAAGAAGCAACTCACCTACACATTCATACGAATGGTAAAACATGACTATAGTCCAGAAAGGAGGGAAGAGGAGTGTGTGGGGATGGGGAAGAGGGAGGGTATTTGGTGGGACCTCAGCTATTGTGCATAATGCAATGGTACATTGCAAAACTACTAAGCACAGAGTATAAATGTCTTACCACAACAAATAACTAAGCTAGGTCATGGTTATGTCAATCAGTTCGATGTCAGCATTCCACACTGTATATCAAATAAGTACATTGTACCTCATAAATCCATTAATGTACACAGTTATAATTTAATAAAGGTAAAAGAAAAAAAAGGAAGCAACTCAGGAACCAGATGCTAATGCCTGGCACGTTCTGGCACAGTGGCTTCAGCACTGTTTTGACTGATCCATGCCCTTGGTTTCAGAAAACAAAGAACCTGTCTTTTGCCCAAGGTAGGCCAGGCCTCATACTATCAGGAGGCAGGTGAGGAAACATCACAGAGATTACTTTTCATTGAAGAAAGGAGTAATAAAGCTTGTTTTTGTACTTTCCAGGAATTGTGGCTTTCTGCTGGGAGCAATCGGCAGGTGCTGTGAATTCTTGAGGCTTACAGATCACCCAGCTTAGTTCCTTTGGGTCAAAGATCAGAGAAGAATCTGAGATGGAAAGTCCACCATTGATAGGAATACACCTGCTTTCAGGGTACTATCTTTACCTTAACCAAGCAGGGTGGTGAAAGCCATATTAGGATTCAAGGCTTGGGGAAGCACCCACCTCTAAGACTCAACCAGATAAACATGTCAATGAATTTTAAACATCGTCTCATATATAAACATATGACATAATAATACATTCACAAGACTTTATCATCACCATATGTTTTTCTTTTCTTTTTTTTTTTTTTTTTTGAGACGGAGCCTCAAGCTATCCTCCTGGGTAGAGGGGGATAGCAACCTCCAACTCCTGGGCTCAAGCGAGTCTCCTGCCTCAGCCTCCCAAGTAGCTGGGACTACAGGTGCCTGCCACAATGCCTGGCCATTTTTTGGTTGCAGCCATCATTGTTGTTTGGCGGGCCCGGGCTGGGGATTCGAACCCGCCACCTTAGGTGTACGTGGCTGGTGCCTTAGCCGATTGAGCCACAGGCGCCGAACCACCATATGTTTTTCTATCATCGTTGGATTTCAAGATGTTCAAAGAAAGCATTAATACAGATATCCGGGGGAATGTCTTAGTCAAATCTTTGACAGATTTTTCTTATGTCCCCCTTGGCTAAGTCCTTTGTGCATAAACAACTCAAGTTTAAATTTAATAACTTTTCCCCATCTAGTCTCCAGAGAAACAATTGGTGTACCTCACAAAATTCTCCTTAGATTCGAAGCTACAGACCTAAAATTATTTACCTCCTTCCCTTGTTTTTCTCTCTCATTTATTCAACTCTTGAAGCACCTATACCATATTGACTGGCATAGGTGCTTGAAGAGTTATGCAAGAAGAAAATGCAATTCTCATTTTCATGACACAAATAACATGAGGGGAAAATACAAGTTTCCGAGAGAGGTAATAAGAGTGGATCACATTTGAATTAGGGAATAATATAGATAGAAGAAAAACCTGAGAGGAAGCTTGATGTTGGGAAGCAGGTCTGGGGGGCCTAGGAAGAGCTCCATGACTGGAACAGAGTGGACACAGGGGCCACACCGTCCATGACCTTGTTGAAGATATCTTAATTGCAAGAGGAAAGATTTGAAGGTTGAAAGTGAGGTCTGGGATAGTCAGGTTTTATCTTTAAGGCAATGCCTTTAGATACAGCATGGAGAATGGATTAGAGGGGACTAACTCGGGAGATAACAAACTATTTCAGTATTTCAGGCCAGACGTGTGGGTGACTTGCATTAAAAATGACCAGAGTGAATGTGGAAAAAAATGTGTGTATAGGGGAGATTTGATAGATATTCAGAAGGTAAAATAATCAAGATCATTTGGTGGTAAAGGGAATATAGGAGACTGAGGGAGAGAAAATTATCAAAAATATAAATGGTGTCATTTCGCCCAAGTTCATGGACAGGGAAGATCAAGAGATCACCTTCACTTTGAGATTCCTATAGCCACCTACAAGGAGATATCACAAGTGTTCAGGTCTCTCCTTGTAAATCTGAAGTTCAGCAAAATTTTGTTGTTGTCACTGATATCTGCAGAGGTGGTGTGCACAGAGGTTAGAGTGGGCTTTGCTGTCGAAGGCCTGGGGCCAGGGCCAAGGAGAGAAAGAATCTCCAGAGAAGAAAGGACTTCTCAGCTTTTGCACTAAATTTTAGAATTTTTTTAAAAAATGATTTTCTGGTTCCAATCCACGAGTATTCACATGATAAATTTAACCTTGTGGTTATATTGAAACCAAATGAAATAAACTTAATGGATCTCCACTTAGCTCTGAACAGATGACCGACGGGGAGTAAGAAAAACAGCAGCTCGGTCTTTTCTGAAGATCTCTTTAGATATTTTAGTTTTTTATGATAATTACTTGGTACATCTTAGTACCAAGTATGACTTCTATAGTTTAATCCCATAAAAAGTAATTCTGATTCTAGTAACAATAAGCTCTATTATAACATATCCTGATCTGTTTGCACAGACAATGTCATCAGCAGAGCCAGTGAATCCTGTCTTACAGAACTTCCATCTTCATGGCAGCTGGAAGCTATAAGCAACGTTCCCAGAGTATCAGTTAAACATCAGAAAGAATCCATTTTATGTTAAGAAAACTATATATAGGCTTTGCTTTTCCCTAAACTGGCATGATACCCTCTCTTCCAGTTGAAGAGACCAGCTTCATTGCAAAATCACATTTGGAAAAGAGTACCTTAAGATAAATTGCTAAACTGGCTGTATTTAAATAAAATATATTTCTCTAACATACAGGATAATCTTCTTTATATTTCAAGCCCTGATTAGAAGAACTCATTCTGTCTTGTCATAAGGCCTACACCTTATTAAGAACTTATTACTATGTGGCCTCTTTTCTGCCTGGAACCATGGAGGGTGTCAAAGAGAAGAAAAAGAAGGTTCCTGCTGTGCCAGAAACACTTATGAAAAAACAAAGGTATTTCCTGGAGCTGAAGATCAAGGGTCTGAGAAAGATGTGTGCTAAAAGGTGCTTCAAACGGCAAGGAGGAACCTTGTACTCCTTATCATAAGGAGTACAGGCAGATGTACAGGACTGAGATGCGGATGGCTGGGATGGCAAGCAAAGCTGGCAACTTCTATGTACCTGTAAAACCCAAATTGGCATTTATCATCAGGATCAGAGGTATCAATGGTGTGAGTCCAAAGGTTGAAAAGGTGTTGCAGCTTCTTCCCCTCTGCCAGATCTTCAATGGAGCTTTTGTTAAGCTCAACAAGGCTCCCATTAACATGCTGAGGACTGTAGAATGTGTACTGCATTGGGGGTACTGAAATCTGAAGCCAGTAAAGGGGCTTATCTACAAGTGTGGTTATGAGAAAATTGGTAAGAAGTGAATTGTATTGACAGATAACAGTTTGGTTACTGGATCTCTTGATAAATATAGCATCATTTGTAGGGAGGATCGAATTCCTGAGATCTACGCTGTTGGAAAATGCTTCAAAAATGCAAATGACTTCCTGGGGCCCTTCAAGTTATCATCTCCATGGGGGGAATGAAGAAAAAGACAACCCACTTTGTAGAAGATGGAGATGCTGGCAACAGGGAAGACCAGATCAGTAGGCTTATAAGAAGGATGAACTAAGGTGTCGTCCCTGATTATTTTTGTAATCTGGTCAGTTAATAAACAGTGACTGCTTTCACATTGAAAAAGAAAAAGAACTTACTATATACAATGGGTCCTCTGTATTTGTGGGTTTACTCATGGATAAACCAATTATGGATCAAAAATATTCAAGAAATAATTGTGTCGGTACTGAATATGTACAGACATATTTTTCTTATCATTATTCCCTAAACATGGCAATTGTACAGCTTTGTACATAGAATTTATATTGTATTAGATATTATATGTACAGATGATTTAAAGTATATAAGCAAGGGGGTTTTCCTAGATCATATGTAAATATCACTTTATTATATTAAGGACTGGAGCATCTGCTTATTTTGGTATCTACTGGATGTCCTGGAACTCATCTCCCACAGATTCTGAGGGAAAACTTTACTCACTGTCAATTACAGTAAAATTTTTACAGTACATTATAACTTCTTTTCAAATAATTTAAGAGGTAGACACTATGTATATTCACATACTTTTATATTATTAATATATACATATATTTATATTATGCATGTATAATATATAATTGTTTATTTTAGCAGTTTATAAACTTGGAAGTTGATTTATGCTAAAGTGAAATGGCTAAGGCCATCCTGTTGGTAAGTAGCATTTAAGAGACTTGAGCCCCACAGGGTATGAACCCCAACCTGAGTTTTTGACTACCAAAAAGTGGACACTTTCAGAATCATTCTTATTTTCATAAGATTCCATAATATTCATGGTACTGTTCAGCCTCAATGAAACTAAAGATTTGAATTAAGGAAGGCCACCTTCAAAAAAGATCTTTGGTATTTGGGGACACATGGAACTTGATCTTCAAATATCAAATAATTTTCTCAGGCTGAACGCAACTACTGAGAATTCCAGCAACTTGTTTAGTAACAGCATCTGCTTGCAGTGAAATACTTGTCTTTAAAAATGGTCAGTTCTCCCAGGTTTTCAGTTCATTATCCAAAGGTAAATTATTTTAAAAAGCCATCATTTGTGCAGTTCTAATAAATCCTATGAACCATTCCTCCTGATGTCATATTTATATGAGAATGTGAAAAATTTCCATCCTTTTCCTCTTCTAAGCCAAAATAAAATATAGCAAAACTGCTGAAAACTTATATTGAAGCTCTGAAATTATGTTTCCAAAAATAATCAAGAAATATTCAAATAAAGTCTCTTTGTACGTGAGTAAAACTGATTAACAGCCTAGCTTACATTTGTAGGCCAATAGGGATGTCAAACCAATGCGTAAAAGGCTTCAAAGGAGGTGTCTACCTATTTTAACATGAAAACAGCACCACTCACTGTGCGTATATTGTTTTAATGCACATCTCTTCCTTAATGAGTTCTGAGTAATAAAAAGAGAATTATACTAGGAATTTCATATGGAAATATGTAATGCAATGAACTGGGCTTGAATAAGATTTCTCTTCTATCCGGGAGATGAAGTGTGTAATTTACTGAAAACCTGGATATTAACAGCTCCTATATCTGGAATGCACAGCCCTAGCTATAAATGAAAATTTCATAGAAATACAGTCTAGTTTAAAACGTTGCTCTCGGAAGAAGTTGGGAGAGGGAGAAGATTATATTTTTGCTCTGATTTGTGCCTTACCATATGTGGCCATGCTAAGGATAGTTGTAATTTTTCTTTTTTTGTGTAAAATACCAAAAATATACCTAAAGGGCATCATTTGTTCTTCCTGACACACAGTGATTTCAGCCTCTTCTCCTGAATCCCTTTCCCCTCTTGTCTTAATAATGATCGTTATGTCTTAAAGGAAGCATGCTGAAATGACTTTAAAGTATTTTTTCTTACCCATCTCCCCCCCCCAAGAGAATATGGTCCAGATAAGTTTTAAAGAGCTTCAAACAATCATTTTAGGGATTTGGTTAAGCAATGTCTTTATTATTTATCATCTTCAGATCTCAGGCAGTTTGACAAGCAAAGCCTGTTAAGAAGGTAACCATTTGTTTCTCAAATAAATAAACCAGAAAATCTCAAATATCAGTTTCTATGAACAAACCTTACTATTCTATCTTGCGCTCCATTCTTTTAAAAAAAATTATTATTGGTACAAAATAGTTGTATATGCTTATAATGTGATGTTACAGCCACACAAGGTGAAACAATCAAGTCAGGGTAATTGGGTATCCATTGCCTCAGGAATTGATCATTCCTTGTGTTAGGACTATTCCAATTCCACTATTTCAGTTACTATAAAGTATACCCTAACTTACTGTTGCTTGCAAGTGCTTTGTTGTGCCGTCAGACATTGTTCATTCTATTTAATTATCTAGCTATATTTTTGCACCCATTAACCATCTCCACTTTGTCCCCTCCTGCCCATGACCCTTCCCAGCCTCTCATAATTATCATTCCACCTTCTGTCCCCATGAGATCAATTGTTTTTAGTATTTCACTCCCACATGTGAGAGAGAATATGTGGGATTTGTCTTTCTGTGCTTGCCCTATCTCACTTAACATAATATTCTCTAGTTCCATCCATGTTGCCATGGCAGGATTGCATTTTTTGTGCCTATATAATATTCCACATTTTCTTTATTCATTCATTCATTCACTGATAGACGAGCTTGATTCCAAATCTTGACTGTTGTTAATGATGCTGAAATAAACATTGAAGTGAGATATGTTTTCAATAAACTCAGTTCCTCTCCTTTGGATATATACCCAGCAGTGCAATTGATGGGTCATATGGTAGTTCTCTTTTCCAATTTTTGTGGAACCCCCACACTGTTCTCCATTGTGGTTGCACTAATTTTCATTCCTACCAACAGTGTACAGGGGCTATGCTTTCTCCGCATCCTCACCAGCATTCATTATTGCCTTTTTGATAAAAACCATTTTAACTTGGGTTAGATGATATCTCACTGTAGTTTTGATCTGCATTTCTCTGATGACTCACACTGTTGAGCCTTTTTTCATGTACCTGCTGTATCTTCTTTCTTTCTTTTTTTTTTTTTTTTTTTGAGACGGAGCCTCAAGCTATCCCCCTGGGTAGAGTGCCATGGCATCACAGCTCATAGCAACCTCCAACTCCTGGGCTCAAGTGAGTCTCCTGCTTCAGCCTCCCAAGTAGCTGGGACCACAGGCGCCTGCCACAACGCCCGGCCAT
>CAUYQV010028700.1:0-13493 GCA_963574575.1 Galagoides demidoff | reverse complement strand
TTTCACATGCAATCCGAAATTCTTCCATCAAACTGATCAACACAGCCTTCATGTCATTTTCTCAGTTATAGTTTTAAAACGTTCTGATTCTACTCTTAGAGAGTTTCACTTGTACCCCTGTAAGATAGACCTCAAAAATGGTCCCTCCAATCCCCCTCCCACCACCCAATCCCCCCGCCCGTTTAAGCCCAGTACACTGTATCTTGCTAAACTGAATTCTACTTGTGACAGAGAAATCAAATATTTTACTGACATGCAAATGTTGAGGAAATTTGCCATAACTAGACCAGCTCTATAGGAAGTACTCATACCCATTCTTCATACTAACTAGCATAATGGGCCATCACCAATGTAAACACAATTAAAGAACAAAGCGTAGCTTCCACAATGGTACAACAGATAAACACTGCTATCCCTAAGCACTGCATTTCCACAAAACAAGTTGACCAAAATTCCACCATACCTAGGGATTCTCTCAATAAGTATGAATGGCATGCACTCCCCACTAAAGAGGCACACAGACCAGCTGACTGGATACAAAAGCTCAGGCCCAATATGTGTTGTCTCCAAGAAGCACACCTAACCTCAAAAGATAAAACAAGACTCAAGGTGAAGAGATGGAAAACAATAAACCAGGCAAATGGAAATCAGAAAAAAACAGGGGTTGCAATCTTATTTGCAGATGCAATTGGATTTAAAGCAACAAAATAAGGAAAGACAAGTATGAATACCACATACTGATCAAGGGAAGTGTACAAGATAAAGAAATTTTAATCATTAACTTTTTTTTTTTTACTGTTTTTGGCCGGGGCTGGGTTTGAACCCCCCACCTCTGGCAGATGGGTGCCGTCCTTAATCATTAACTTTTATGCACCCAACCTAAACGCTCCTCAATACATAAAATGAACCTTAAATGATCTGAACAATATAATATTTTCCAGCTCCATAAGAGATGGAGATTCTAATATCCTCTGATGGTACTGGACAGATCCTCCAAGAAGAAACTGAACAAAGAAATAATAGACTCAAACACAGCTCTACATCAATGGACTTAACAGAAGTATACAGAACATTTCATCCTAATAAAATTGTGTTCGTGCATGGATCATCTTCTAAAACTAATCATATTTTAGGGTGAAAAAGTAACCTTAAATAATTCAAAAGAATAGAACTTTTTTTTTTGTATCTTCTTGGGTCATCAGTGAATGAAAGTCCAATTCAACACCCAACAGAAATCTTCATAGCCACATAAAATCATATAAACTAAATAATTTTATGCTGAACTATAGCTGGGTTAAGGATGAGATTAAGAATGAAATTATTAGATTTCTTGAACATTTTGAGAATGGAGCCAAAAACGACCAAAACCTCTGGGATACTGCAAAGGAAGTCAAGAATGAAAAAAAAAAAAAGTACCCAATGTAATCAATACTAATATGAAACCAATATATAAACAACTACATGCCCATGTGAAAGAAAAAAACACTAGTGAGGGGGTAGGTAGAGAAGTGGAAAGGGAGGGAAAAGGAGGGAAGGTGATTGGCAGGCTCTCACCTACTGTGCACAATGTGATCATGTCTCCTGGGTGAAGGGCTCAACTACAGCTTGAACATTACCTTAAAATGAAACAATTTTACTTAAACATTTGTATCTTCATATTAATCTGAAGCAAAAAAAAAAGAAAGTATAATTTTATGGAGGTACCTTATTAATATACTCAAAAAACATGTTTCACATGAGTTTTATGTTTAGTCAATATGCTATACAAAAAGATACAGGAAATATGGATAGAACAAAACTTCATGCATAACATGACAAAATACATACAAAGAAAAGAGTATTCTAATAGTGCTGTACATCTGTTATTATAGCAAAAGATGAGAACTTTCTGGAAATCAAATCCCTTGATGGGATAAGTGAATGAATGGAAGTTCAAAAAAGCCTTCTCGTTATCTGTGTACGTTCCATGCTAACTAACCTGGGATCAAGGCTCTCCTCGAATTAGACTATGCTACCTTTCCACTTCAGCTTTTGTCCATCAGCCGTCTCACCCTTCATATGGTATGAGGAAAAAGAATTCACCCAAGGTTCAGTGACCTACCCCCGACCTTTATACCTATACCCTGCACATGCACACTTTCCACCACCTTCTTACTTTTCCTCCTACAATCCTCTTTTCCTTCATAGATCTATTTCCACACCTTATCTCAAAATGGAGTTTCCATTTTTGATCAGCTTATTTTAGATTTCCTTGATCTATTTAGCTCTCCACTCAAACTCTAGCTTGGCAGATATCTGTCTCTTATAAAATCTATTGCACAGCTATAATTCTACCCTGTACTCTGTATGGACTCTTTGTTATCCATACTACATGGTAAGCTTTTTAGACACAAAGATTACATCTCATATTTTTAATTCCAGCACCTAGTACAATTTGGAGTTATACAATACATGGGGTTAATACAAAAAATGAAAGTTTCAAAACTGTGTTCACTTTTTGAAGGTAACACTTATTTGAAAACTTCAAGGGTGAGTAGAAATTAAACAGAAAAACAAAGACAGTAAGGACATTTTCCAGGAAGAAGAAACATAATGTAAAAATGAAGCTTTGTGAGAAGACATGGTCTTAGCTCACCCTATAATATGATTCAAAAATGAGTCTTATTCTGGGAAGTTTCCTAGTTTATTATTTTATCTTCATAGGAGACAACAAAAAAAATGAAGATTATACATGACAATTGTTACCCAAATCAACACGAAAGCAATGCAGTGTAAATAATTATTCATTTATAGAATAAGTATAAATGGAAAAATTACATATAATCTAATGACAATGTTTGTACTTTTCAGTGGAGAGAAGAGTTCCAGAAGTCTTCCAACCTATTTGTTTTTTTCATACTTCTTTGTCAGGAAGAATATACATTTAGGTTTTTTTTTTTTCTTTAATTTTCTCAACATTTGTTGCCTAGAGTTCATACTCATAATATAATATAGTTTTGTATATATTTATTTATTATTTCATAAATAAATAACCACACAAATCTAGTTTTAGTTATAAAGGAAAAACTTTGTGACTGAGTGTGACCATTTCCTCTCATTCAATGTGAATTCAGTCAAACACTACATGCCTAAGAAAGCAGTCATAGGAAAAGTCTTTTAATACTTAAATTTCTTCTGAACTTTCCTGCTTACATCATAATAAATTAGCCTGAGGTCCAATATTCATAGCAATTTGTGAGTTTGAACACTATTTTTGTTTATTCAACTATGACAAGATCATTTAAAAATTATCGTATGTAAGGGGTTATGAAAGACATGAATAACTGCTGAATTATCAAATTATTCAAAAATTTTCATGAACTATATCTTTAATTGAAATATTAATATCAATCATTTACTCTGTGTCAAACTATTCCAGTCTTCACATTAGGTTAGTTATTGTTGTTTTTTCTTCGTACCATTCTACTATATATTACAAATCAATTTACCTCAGCAAATTCTTATTCTCAAAAACCTCTTCTTTGTGAAAACATCCAGGGCACCAATATTTGTAGTTAAACATGAGTTTGAATTATATCCACCATGGAGCAAAAACATCTATGACATTTGGTTTGTCAATTATGATCTATTCTCATTATTTTCTGTTATGAAATACTGATTCACATTTATTACAAAAAATGTGAATTCAAGACATATTAATCACTCCTTTTAAGATTATTAACTTACATAGGAATTTTAATAAATCAGGTTAACAATGAAAATAATTATAATAATAGCACAAATAATTAAACAATGATAATAATAGAAACGTAAAGTATGTGGTGAGCTAACAAGTTTGGTGTTATTATTAAACCAGGTCTTCCTCTGTATTCTGCTACCGTGCAGCCATTCTCCTCCGTAATAAGGAGAGTTTCAGGAAGCCACGACTTTACTTGAAAATGGTTAAAGCTTTAGTTGATCTCTTCATGCTCAGATTCGCCCCTTTTTTGCTACACACAGAAAATTGGGCTCCATTGTGATTTTTATAGCTGATTTTTTGTAAGACTGCTTATTTTCTTGTTTTTTAAACACACCCAGAGGCTTCGTCCTCGATAACTGTAAATTTAAATGTCAGTGTAGTTATTTAGCAATAAATGAGAAAATAAACAAATAAAATATGGAGAATGGAAGCAAACAGATGCCCAGCAGAGCACAATACGTCAGACTGTGGCGGAGAGACATGGGGATTTTGTCATCTCCAATTTACCTTGCTCCATTCTGACCAAAACTTTCTCGACACAAATAATGATGTGTAGAATGGAGATGTGGTTTGTGGAATAGTTGAGTTTTTTTTTTTTTTTTTGAATTTTCCCCTGAAGCAGGATATAAGCACAGATGCCATTCAGTTGGAACGCTGACTACAAGCTGAACACAAAGGGTCTTGACCTCATTGAAACAGTTATTTATGGTGAGGCAGTGTCTGCAAATAACATCCATTAGGACTAAATATTTAGTGAGGTGGGGAAAAGGCACCTTCACACAAAAATGTAATATCCAGATTAAGTGCCTGCTCCTAAAATTATTGAGTTTAGTAAAGAAAAATTCCATTTATACTCAAGCAAGACAATTTCTCAATGCATTCTCCTATCTCCAAAAATCAGTCATGGATAGAAAATACATAATTTTAGAAGTATAAGGGATGTTAATATTTGAATGAATGTATTTCAGATTTTTCTAGAGAAGACATTTCCCTCCCAAATACTTTCATGTTATAAGACTTGATGTTTTTAATTCCAAGTAATACTGATATAAAAATGTTAGAATTTAAAGAATCGAAAAATATATTGAGATTTTAATAAATTTGCCAACATGTTAATAGAAAAATCCAAGATCAGGCTGAAGAACATAGTTTCCTCACAGAATGCCATGGCTTTTGAGAATTTGGTGGTGTTTCCAAGCTGTTTTGACTCTGTAAGAAAGGAAGTCAATTGAGGAGAGAAGAGTCCAGGGCTACTGCATCCTGGATGGTACTTGGTGGCATGCTTTATGCATTTCTGATTAAACATTTTAAACATATACACGTCAAAATTTAACATTTCATTTTATTGACATGGAAAACAAAGCTGCTATAAGTAAAATTTCATGTCCTGCTCAAGGATATTTCATACATGCAAATAAAAGGATTCATCCATATCATTGTTCTGTACTTATGTAATTATCCCAAAATCCAAAAATAAAGACCACCAGGGCAGAAAATTTAGTGGTAGTGTTCACCACTGGATTATTATACCGTATGAAGGAACAGGCAATCAGTAGATACTTGCTGAATTAATATGTGAACATAACTTGGTACACTACTCCTGTGTGCACTAGCTGTTGCTAAGATAGCTTTGTATTATTCCTAAGGAGGGGAGAAGCCTTGAATATCTCTGTATCCCCTGGTGCTCCTATAGTGATTTTCACAGAGCAGATTCTTAATATTTTTTCTATTTTTTTTCCTTATGAGGAAGATTGGCAGAGTGAAGTTAGGTAGATATCTTGTTAAATTAGAAAATTAATCTAATAAATACCTATACATTTTCCTACATATATTCACATGTCATTTAATAATATTTCCTAAGGAATTTAAAACTACATATCATTCAACCTAATATATTTCAAACATAATGAAATCACTGGTTTTCTAAAATCCAGAGGGTAAAGTAGTGACTTAGTCCATTTTAGCTGCTATCATGGAATGCTGCATACTGCGTAAATTTTTAATGAACATAAATATATTTGATCCACAGTCCTAGAGGTTGAGAAGTTCAAGAATATGGGGCCAATGGATGGTGAGGGTCTTCCTGCTATATCAGTTCATGGCCACAGCTAAAGGGTCAGAGCAAGATGGAGCAAGAGAGGACTGAGGACCTTTTATAACAAACCCAGTCCCTCAGCAGTGACATCCATCCCCTCATGAGCTTTCATGAGCCAAGCACCTCTTATTAGGTCCTGCCTCCCAACACTGATGCACTGGAGTAAGTTCTCAACATGCGAGCTTTGGAGGACACATTGCAACCATACCAAGTAGGTAAGATAAAATTAATTTCTCAGCATATACACTGTAGTTTTATTATTTCTCATCAATGACATATTCTTTATTTTTAATAATCTATACAAGGACCAGTACTTCAGATCCTGTCCCAAAAAAAAAAAAATATTAAACAAAACTAAACTAAATGGCACTGCACTGTTCCTTCAGTAAGAGAAAGCCTCGTTCTCTATGCTTCTGTTCTCATATTTTATGGTGACAAACAATTTCCTCTTCTGGTTTTCTGTATAATACCTAAACAGTCCTTGGAATGGTGACCAAGACACCAGTGCAAGCCCCTTCCTTTGCTGATCCATGTATCTACAGGACATTGATACATCTTTATATATTCAGCCCAACAGTATATGAGTATTATTTTACATTGACATGGGTTTGTGAAATCCTAATTTGTTTATTTTCTTTTTCTTCTTCAGTCAAGCTTGTTTACAGATGAAAGTGAGACAATACTGCAGGGTTCTATATAAAGTTCCAAATGTAGAATAAAATTGACCTGTGCAGTTATGAGTAACTAATTATTCAGCTAGTATGTAACATACAATTAGTTATGCTGGAGGAATATTATTCCCTTGATGTTAGAATCTGTCCTTGTTTTCTCATCACATAAAATCTAGGTTTCTTTTGAATACTTTTGCTTGTTTTATATGTAGTAGAAGCTACATAGTTGACCACACACATGTCAGTACAGCAGGCATACCTCCTTAAGTTGCCCACCTCCATATGCTGGTCAGTTTGTTAATGTTCCCTTGGTGGTCATCATGCAGAGGTTCTGCTGCTTTGCTGTTCTTTCCTCATCCACTTCATATGATTCCTAAAAATCTGCGTCTCTTCACCTTGATGTGGGAAATTGTAGTTGAATCACTCAGCACTGTAACAGCTTATCTCTCTGACTTTTGATCAGAAAAATGCCCTTTACTTTTGTGACATTTGGAAAACACCTGTAGCCTGTGCCATTAGAAACTGGCATTTATGATACCAAGTAAAGGAAATATCTAAGAAAATAGTTTGTATTTCAACAAAAATACAAAGTTTTCAGGGGTTCTAGAGAGAGGAATTATTCAAACAAGAAATATAGTATTGTCTTGCTAGAAATAAAATATCTTCACCCAAAATAAATCTAAGTTGTAAGAATCACCCAGCAACTCCCCATCGTCTGTGGCTTGGCTAAACCAGGGACCTACCAGAAATAAACAGAGGGAACTTCCTGTTAGGACTTTGACATTTAATTCCATTTGAGGCCTATTAAAGGTCATTCAATTTCTTGGCTTGCATTTTGCTTTCATTATCTTGTAAGCTACTTTGGTGAATTAATTCATTTAGTACTGTGAAGATGAAAATTGATTTGTATCAGATCATCTAATTCTGGAGATAACTTGCTAATTTCAGAAACATTTCATTCTTATTTGTAATGAGGAAGAGGGGGATGGAAAGATGCATGGGAAAGAAGATCAGAGAAATTGAATATTATACTAAATACATAACTTTTCTTTTTTAAAATGATTTGTTTATTTTAACAATATCAAATGGAAGAAGGGAATGAATGTGATAAGAACTAAAAGTTTAAACACGTCTAGAAACATCATCCTCAGACTCAAATAAAAATGTCAGGATAGATCTAAAGTATGTGTTGAAGCTGAGAGCAGATATAGCAAACATGAAGAAAGCAGAATTATCTCTACAAACCCTTATAGTTACGAATGCAAACAAAAGAGGAGTGTAAAATTGATAAGAGACTAGAATGAGCGTGATTAGATCAATTCTATTAAAAGCTATGAAAAACAATAAATGATTCAATAGAGTAATCTACGTCCAGGTTTGTTCAGTAATCCACTGGAGGTCTTTGTCAAAATCTTTTGACAAGCTAATTAAAAGCAGGCAGTTATGCAGCATCCGGTGTTTACCTTTGTGAAATGAATCAGCTCATATTCACGTTACTATGTTCATATTTTCTCCACTGCCCTGTCACACTGACCTTTATGGTGCAAGATTACGAACAAACTGCATATTCATAAAGATAGCCTTAGAGTCACAATGAAAATATTCCTGAAAAGATTTTTAGCCAGTATTTAAATTGATGAATATATCCAGGGGTATTAGAGAGACACAAATAAAAAGCAAAGCTACCACCCTTTAGGACCTCATAATATACCAAATACTTAAAAACTTATGGTGAGAGATCGTTGTTGCTATATTGTTCTTTGAACATTTTTTGAGTTAATGGGATTATTTGTCTCAGTATAATTATATTCCTTTTACAATACAAAATTCCTTATAGCAATATAAATTCACAACCCAAAACACCAAAAAGGCTACTAAAATAAGGAGAGAATATAATAAAAAAAGTTTATTTTGTTTTGTGCCTGGTTTTAATACATAGTTTGGAATAACTTCACAGTTGTTTCATAGGATAAGCTAATGCCTTGAGGCTAATATGGTTTACATTTTCCCTAGAGTCTGAAAAATAAGCAAAACTGGAATGAACTATTCTTTATACCCAGACCATCCTTCAGGGTCATTTTTGCTTTAACAAACTTCTCCTATCTAAAGATTCAAAGTAGGTCAACTTTTCTTCTAATAATCCATCCCAGATTCTGGTTTACAACTAGGGCAAGAAGCCTGGCCAGGCCAGCTGTTGCATCCATACTGCTGCTTTTGAAAAATCATATTGCAGGGTTTTGAATGTTTTTGAAAAAAATTGTTGAATGAACACAGTTTGCATAAAATGGGCAATCATAATCTGACTAATGTTTCTTTAAACAGATATAGGCACATCAAAAACAACTTACTTAAAAACATCTTTGAATATTTTAAATATAGTTAGACTCAATGCAAATGGCATTGCCGTTTAAAGTAGAGTGAAGTTGTGTTCTTGGCATTGATTTTTTAGTAGATTTAAAAAACAAGCCAAAATAGCATTCCCCCAGCATCATTGTCCTTTTGTTGTGTTAGCTTTTACTATAATAAACTACAAGACTACAAAATTGCACTTACTGTGTGCCAGTCCCAATTCTAAGCATTTTATGAAGATCAACTCAATGAATCCCCTGAACAGCCCATCAGATAGACACAGCTCCTGTTTTCACTCTGAAGACCAGAAATGGAGGCATCAGTAGTCAAAATAACATGTTCAAATAAAATTTAATCAGGGGTAGAATTGAGATTCCAAATTAGGCAGTTTGTCGCAGTTTGTTATTTATTCTTAACACTTAAATAAATGAATTGAAGTTTTGGATACCAACTTTATATTTGGATAACTTTTGTTTTCAATTATTTTTTACTTTAATCAAAGAAATACGTGTAAATAGAACTACAAATTTCATACGAATACCTAATGCCTTCTGTTCACTACCAAAGATCCCTAGTCTAATGGACTCAAAACAAACATATTTAATCCCCTTTTTTCCTATCACTTATCTGTATAATTTTAAATATAGAGAAAAGCCTATTCATACTGTAAATTTTTGATTTTTAAGAGCATGATATTTTTCCACCTGCTACAAAAGATGAGCCCGTGCATTTACGCCTCAGACATCCATGCAGACGTCACACCTGCCACCTTGCCAGTGGCATTTCATCATTTTTTGTTAAGTCAGTATTCTTAACGACATCATGCTATGTAAATCTTCTGCCTGGTTAAGCCACAGAGATTACAGATTCATTCCTGTACATCTTTTAATTTTCCCTGAAGTTGTTAATTGTTTCATTTCATTATTTCAGATTTCTGGGTACATACCATTAATTCATTCCCAAGTATCCTGACAAACTATAAATTTCCCTGAAATATAGTATATAATAAAACCCACAATTAATCTGTCAAATCCTCATCTCTGGAGACCTCTTCTACTTTCCTGCGTCTGTCTATCTGAACTCAGAAGTTTCAGAAAGTCCTTTTACTATGATTCTGGGCTGCTGCCTCCTGCCCCGTTTGGGTTTGATCATTGTTTCTTAAAAAGATTTTCAATGAAAAAAAAAAAGATTTTCAATGATTTTCCAGTTTTCAACAACATCTTGCAATCTAGCTTCCAAAGCATCTGATGTCATCAAGACATTATTATTCAAAAAAAAAGTAAGCAATTAACGATAGTCTTGATTCTATCTCACACAAATATATTTTCATTCTCATAAACATGGATTTTAGCTTTATGTATTCTACCAAGGTTTAAATCTCCATACTTGACCCCCTGAGGACACAGACCACCAGACAGGTAGCACACGTGCATGTCAGTCCAGTAGGCCTAATTCCTTACCTTGACCACCTCCACATGCTGCCAGTTGGTTACAGGCCCCTGGGTGGTCAACTCCTCAGAGGTTCTACTGAGTTTAACTTCTGGATGTTTTTACACTGTTGTCTCTGTCTACTGTGCTGTTGTGTGTAAAGTGAAATTCTGAGCATTTCCTGTAGGGCAGGCCTAGTAGTAACAAATTCCCTAAGTGTATGTATGTCTGGAAGAGTTTATTTCTCTAGCATTTATGAAACTTAGCTTTGAAGGATACAAGATTCTTTCCAGGCAGTTGTTGTGTTCAGGCCTCCTGGCCTGTGAGGTCTGCTTTTACTCTGATGGGTTTTCCCTGTGTGTTGGTTGTGGTCTTTGTCTAGCAGCTTGTGGGATTTTTTTCCTTTTTGACTCTGGCGGTGTTGATGACCCTGTGTTTTGAAGATTTCCAATTTGCCTTGAATCTTCCCAGTGATCTAAGACCATTTTGTATCTAAATATCAGAATCTCTGGCAATATCAGGAAGATTCTCCTCCATAATTCCCTCATATAAATTTCCCAAGCTTTTTGCTTTTACTCATTCACTCTGTATATTTTTTGTAGTGGCTTGCTTCACATAGTCCCCTATTTTTCTGAGTGGTTGTTTATTCATTTTTTACTCTGAATTCCATTTTTGACATTTTGACAATTTCCTTTTGTCTGGAGTCCATTGTTATGGATCTATCATGACCCTTTGGAGGGGGTGGGCTGCCTCGTTTTTTTCATGTTGCTGTATTTTGGGGTTAGTTTCTTCCTGTCTAAAACTCCTCTCAGCTCAGGGCAGGTAAGTTTGCAGCAGCCTCACCCCCTCTGCAGGGAATTCTTCTACTTGGAGGGCGGAGCCGTCCCCAGGTGGCTTCTGCTTCTCCCTCTCCGACTGATCGGTTGGGGGACAGCAGGAGCTCTGAGAGCCTGTAACACCGCTCTGCTGTAGCATCTGGATTCCCTATGGTTGTCACAGGCCAGCGGTGTTGGGGGTATTACTTTGGTTGGGTACTTGGTCCCAGGCTGCTGTTAAAAGCTTAGTCAGGGGCTGCACGCTTCCCTCTCCATGGAGGCTTAAGATGTGACCTTGACTGGTGCCCAGAATGGTTGCAGCACTTGCTGAGCTCCGGGATAAGTCACCAGACTGCAGCTAGCAGTGGGCTGGATCACATGATCTTGTCCAGCACCATAACCAGGCTCTGCCTCCAGGCAAACACCATTTTTAAAAGTATACCCAAAAGCATCAAAATTAAAAGAACCAGATAAATTCAGAGTTTTACCTTGTTCATGTAGAAATCAGAATCATTAATATGTCAGTGTCTTTAATTGTTCAGTTTCTTCAATATAAATCCAAAATTAAATCTCCAACAGGCTTTTTGGGTTTGGTTTTCACAGAAATTGACAAGACCATTCTAAAATTAGTACAAAAAGTGCAAAGAGTCTAGAATAACCAAAACATCTTTGAAAAAGAACAGAGTTGAAGGGCTAAGGATACTTGATTTCAAGATTTATTACAAAGTACAGGTAATAAAACATCCGGGGTGGGAAACTGGCAGCCTTTTAATGCCAAGATTCTTTTTTATTAAGCCCCAAAGTGGGCAAGAAAAGCTTCATCTTTCTCTTCTGGACTCTATTAATAAAACAATTTGTTCTGCAAATTTTGGATTTAGTCAAAAGGCCACACTTAAAGAACACAGAAGGCCACAATTCACCTAAGGCCACAGCAGGTTCCTGACTCCTGTGGTGGGGGCAACTTTTACATAAAGCTACAGGGATAATCCGTGGAGAGAGAAGAATACCGTCAACATGGTGCCGGGGAATTTAAATACACACATGCAAAATATTAACTTTGATTCATACTTTGAACCACATAAAAAATTCAAAATAGATCATAGACCTAAAGGTAAAACATAAAAATATAAAGTTAAGAAAGATAGCATAAGAGACTTCTGTTAAATAAAAAGTTCTTGGAAATGGCATCAAAAGCATTCTCATAAAAGAAGAAATTGATAAAATGGAATTTGTGAAAATTACAAACTGCAGGTTTTGAAAGAAATGATTAAGAGAACAAGCCAGTGACTGGCGGAATATGTATGCAATCTTATTACCCATTAAAATAAATGTATCTACCATGTATACACATATTTAGAATATACATATACATATTTCCACAATTTTTATGGTTATATGTGTGAAATAGATAAATGATGGATAGCCAGATTATTAGATACAGAGAAATAGAGGAAAGGCCCTCTCAAAACTCAGTGACAAAACAACTAATGCAGTAAAAATGTGGGAAAATTTTTGAGCAAACATTTCACCGAAAAAGTCTCATAGCAGGCAAATAAGCACATTGAAATGATACTTGACACCCTAGTGATTAGGAAGAGGCAAATTAAGATCACAATGTGAAGCATATGTATTTCTATAATGTATAAAATTTAACCGGCTCGTTAATAGTGTCCCCAGAGTTGGGGGCAACTTGAAGTCTCATCTACTACTGATGAGAATGAAATGATGCAACCACTTTGGAAAAGAGTTTGTTGTTTCTTAAATTGTTAAACATTCACCTGCCAGACAACTAACTAGCTAGTCAAGGGGAAAAAGCACACATCCATACAAAAACCCAAACATCAACGTCTTGGCTGCTGAACTTGTAAAATATCAAATATGGAAATAAATAAAATATTGAAGTAGTTTTCCATTCATGATAGTAAATAAATTGTGGTATATCCATATGCTGGAGAACTACTTAACAAGAAAAAAATGACCTATAATACAGCAATAATGTGAGGGAGTCTCAAAAAAATTGAGAAAAATCAGCAACTTAGGATTTAATTTTATATAAATTTCTAAAAATTGCAAACTAATGTAGTGTTGGAAATATCGCTGGTTACCTGAAGATGGACAGAGGATGTTAGGAGCAAAGAGGTGCAGGAGGGAGGGATTACAACTTCCCAAAGGTTCATGAGGAACCTTTCAGGTGGTGGATAAATTAACCTAGACTGTGATGATGATCCTTCGTTGAATAGAAATGTCAGAACATTTCTTTTTTTTTTTTTTTTTTTTTTGAGACGGAGCCTCAAGCTATCCCCCTGGGTAGAGTGCCATGGCATCACAGCTCATAGCAACCTCCAACTCCTGGGTTCAAGCGAGTCTCCTGCCTCCGCCTCCCAAGTAGCTGGGAC
>CAUYQV010028695.1:0-12423 GCA_963574575.1 Galagoides demidoff | reverse complement strand
TCCCAGCTACTTGGGAGGCGGAGGCAGGAGACTCGCTTGAGCCCAGGAGTTGGAGGTTGCTATGAGCTGTGATGCCATGGCACTCTACCCAGGGGGATAGCTTGAGGCTCCGTCTCAAAAAAAAAAAAAAAAAAGAATTCTGACCTGGCCGGTCACAGTGGCTCATACCTTCTTTAAATCTTAGTACTCTGGGAGGTCAAGGTGGGAGGATTCCTTGTGCTCGGGAGGTGGAGACCAGCCTGAGCAAGAGCGAGACCCCGTCTCTGAAAATAGCCAAGTGTTGTGGTGGGTGCCTATAAGTCCCAGCTACTCAGAGACTAAGGCAAGAGAATCACTTGAGCCCAAGCATTTGAAGTTGCTGTGAGCTATGACACCAATAGCATTCTACCAAGGGTGTCAAATTGATACTCTGTCTCAAAAAAAAAAAAAAAATTCTGACCTATCAAATGTAATTGTACCAACATGTCTCATTTGCAATTTTTTTAAAATTCTCACATGGCAAACATGGAATATTACTGTTTTTCAATATATTTCTGCCATAGAAGCGTATTAATTTGATACCTGCCTAAGATAGAAAATTCATAGTACAAGGTGGAAAATCAGTCACCTAATTATCTGAAGCCTCCACTCTCCATCACAAGAAGATACCAAATGATGCCAGGTTTTGTATATTATTATAGAGATATTCTATGAATATATAAGCACACATATGAATGTGCCCCTCCTTTTTACACAAATGGTAGTGTACTGTATACCTTATTCTGATATCTTTGTAGGTTTTTAAAATAAGGCTAATGGGGGTAGATGAATATACCATCTTTGGTCTAGAAGTTTTACATGTCATAAAATGGCCACAATAAATTGATTTATTATTTTAATTTAGAGAATGGTAAGTCATATAGAGATCTTCTCATTTTTTATATTACTTAAAAGCATGAATGCATTAGGACTATACTTTTTGAAGATGCAAAGTTTCAATGCACAAAGGCATATTGAAACAAGTTCAATCTTAGAGGAGACATATGGACTCCATCTAAATCTTAATGCTATGTTTACACTATGAAAATGGATGGTCTGTTCTAAAGGAGAATACTAGCTATGCCTAGCTGAGAAAAACTTACAGTATAATATATCAGTCTGTGAAATAAAGCAGATTTCACCAGTATGAAATTATATTTTCATAAACAATCATACCATCACCATATCTAATAATCCCTTTCCGAAACTCCCTGTAGCGTTCTCCAACTGTGTTCTGGAAGATAATAGTCGGGTGAGAAGAAAAGCTATGATGAAAGAAATTCAACACAGCTTTATTCAAATAATCAACAGCTATAAAACATCATTCCCAGTAGTAGCAAAAACTGAACACTTAGGAATAAAATTAATTAACATTAAACACATGAAATAAGTTATGAAATTTTGTAAGAGCATTAAAGAGGATACTATATGGATGGACATAATTTTTTAAAAAGTTGACTCTATGTTTAGAAGGACAAAGCATTTACCTAATTCTAAACTTAAGACGACAACAAAAAAACTCCAGAAATTTTTATAGGAAGTTACCAAAATGATGCTGGATTTTATCTACTAATTTAAATGTACTATTCTAGAAAAAAAGAATAACAAAGGGAATGTACCTTTTGCCTTATAGATATTAAGTCATAAAGTTAAAATAATAAAAATAGTATAGTACTGGGTTAGTATTAAAAAGATCCTTGGAATAGAATATCAAGTCCAGAAGAAGATGTGAAATTATATCAGTAATAATAGATGCACAAGAAGATCCCCAAATTGCTATAGAAAAGATGTAATTATTAATAATAAATTGGGGCAAATTAGCTTCCAGTTTAAATATACAACAAATTAGAATTCTTACAACAGGGGACATCCTCCTAAGTATCACAAGAATGGAAAAGCAAGCTACCGATGTATCCAGGGCTAATGTGAAACTAGTAGATTAACAACTGTAGACCAACATGAGAGAAAAACACAAATTCAAGAAGAGGGGAGCGGGTTCAGTCATTTCCCACTTAACTGGTACAATATATAGAGGCATATGGCACACCTCCTGGGTGAAGGACTTAACTGTAACTTGGACTTTACCTAACAAATGCAAACAATGTATTTCATTGTGTTTACCCTCATATTAATCAAGAAAAACAAAGAATTGTGTGTACCCTTATATTAATCAAGAAAAACAAAGAATCAAGAAAAACAAAATGCAAATCCTTATGAATCAGATTTATTTATAAAACATAAAACCATAAATGTTTAAGAAGAAAATTTGCTGGAATGCTCTTATAATCTTGAGAAAAGATCATAATAGTAGAAATAACAAAGGAAAAGTCTGATTTCCTTGGATGTCTAAAAATTAAAAAAAGAAAAAAAAATTATTTTTTTGAGTCAAAGTCTTTACTCTGTTGCCCAGGCTAGAGTGCCATGGCATGAACCTAGCTCACAGCAACTTTAGACTCTTGGGTTCAAGCTACCTTCTGCCTTAGCCTCCTGAGTAGGTGGGACTTAAGGTGCCACAACAATGCCTGGCTAATATTTTGTTTGTAGTAAATATAAACACCACTAGAAACAAACTTGAAAAGAAATGAGAAGCTTAGAAAAAGTATTTGAAGCATGTTATTGATAATAACATTTATTTAGAGATAGGGGCTCAGGCAAGAGGGCATTGGTGTGATAACAGCTCACTGCAACCTCAAACTCTTGGGCCCAAGCAATCCTCCTGCCTCGGTCTCCCAAGTAGGTGAAACTAAAGGTGCACTATACTGTGCCTGGCTAATGTTTTTATTATTTTGTAGAAACAGGGTCTTGCTGTGTTTCCCAGGCTGGTCTTGAACTCTCGTACTCAAGTGATCCTCTCACCTCAGTATTTTTTATTTATAAATGGCTTCTACATTTTAATAAGAAAATGACAGCTCAAAAGAAAATTGGGCAAAGGATATGTCACCATGTTGTGTATGTCTATATGATGTGTATACGTGTCATGTATGTCTGATATATGTGTCATGTATGTATGTGTGATATATACATGCATATATGGCACCTCTACAGGAAAAATATAGAAGATGAGTATATATGATAAAGATAATATTTATCTTTTTATAGATGTTCATTTTCAGTAAAGATTAAAGAAATAGCTACTAAAATAATGAATTTTTAATGTCAGATTTGTCAAAATTGAAAAAGATTACCAATAATCAGTGTTGGTAATGGTATAAAGATATACACAAAATCCCACACTGTTTGTGGAACAAAAATTGACAGCTTATTTTAGGAGGGCAATTTGCAAATATCAATGCAGATTACCACACCCCCTTGCACATTTGCATGAGTATTTCTATAGGTTAACTTGCTGAAAGTGGAATTTCTAGACCAAAAATAGTTACAAATTATGTTTATTTTAACATTCTTTATCACTTCAAACCATTTAATGATTAAAATGAAGGTACATAGAAAAATCAAATACTAGACAACAACTTTAAAAGGTAAAGTAGGCATTTTCATGTTTATGATTATATATGTTTGTGATATTGTTCTGTAATCTATTGATACTTTTTAAAAAGTATAACATCCTGAATATATAAAAATTAATATATATTTTTAAAAGAGGCCTAGAAAGTCCCTTTTAACATATTCCAAACTGTTAACAGTAGGGACTTGAGTTTGTCAGCAATGGAACTGGAAAGTTGGGACTGGGTCAAGTAAAGGGTAGATTTGTACTTTTAGCTTAATACAGTTAAATCTGTTTGAGATTTTGCTCATCATGTGAGCCATAATTTTATTATAAAAATTAACTAGTGAATGTGTTCTCATTTAGAGGAAAGAATTCACTGACCATCTTCCAGCCATGCTCAAAGATGCGGAAGGGGGCTTATTGCTGGGGAAAAGCCTGGCGGTCTGTGTCTTGAAGGTGTTCACCCACGGCCTTCCCCCACCCACATGTACCATGGTCATGGCCTGCCCTCAGCCTTGTGAGTCAGAAATCTGGTTTGAGTCAGACCCTGAAGAGCCTGGACACAGTCTTAATCACCAGTGTCAAAGGGTCCAATGGATACAATCAGAACAAAGAACATCTATGTGGGCTTAAATGGTTTGTTCCATCATCAAATTTCCTTTCACCAGGATCATATTCAAAAAGTCAAGGTTGGCTCGGCGCCTGTGGCTCAAGTGGCTAAGGCATCAGCCACATACACCTAAGGTGGCAGGTTCGAATCCAGCCCGGACCTGCCAAACAACAATGATGGCTGCAACTAAAAAAAAGAAAGGTGGCCAGGCGTTGTGGCAGGCACCTGTGGTCCCAGCTAATTGGGAGGCTGAGGCAAGAGACTCGCTTGTGCCCAGGAGTTGGAGGTTGCTGTGAGCTATGATGCCACAGCACTCTACCCAGGGGGATAGCTTGAGGCTCTGTCTCAAAAAAAAAAAAAAGTCAAGGTTAAGAGTGCAGACTTTAGACTCAGAGCCATCTGCCTGAGTTCAAATCCTGACTCAGTTGGTTTGTATGGTATAGCATGGACAAGTTGTTGAACCTCTCTGAGTCTCAGTTTCATCACCAGTAAATGTAAGATACTAAGACTATCTCGTAAGATGTCACATGGAGTAAAGGAGATGATGGCCTTACAGCGTTTACTGATTAAATGCCAGCTAGGGTAGGGCATCTTGATTGCTGCTGCTGCTGCTTCTGCTCCAGTTGATGAGGGCTAAGTGGATGCAGTCCCTGGTTTGGAATGCTGAGGAAGTGGGAAGCAGCTGCTGGAAGGGACAGTGCTGGTTCCTGCGTCTGGGAACTTCTTCTCTGTTCAGTGAGTGCCTTCCTCCCTGATGCACTATTTGCTTTTAAAGTTTCCTTAGAAACCACACATATCATGGTTAACTCACCCTTGGCTCCATTTGAACACATTTTTATTTTTGTGTGTGTGAATCACAAGGTCTGTTCCTTTCAGTTGTGGCCTTTTGCTTGTCCCTGCTTTCCCTGGGTTTCTAAAGTATGACCATTCAAGAGAGCCAAGGCTGCCTCCTATGTCCCGCCAAGATTGTGTTTGTGCTCTTGGCAGGATGTGTTGTTAACCTTTGAATGCCATGTCTCTGGAAGAAAAACTGTGCTCCAGTGACACACTTTAGTTAGGAACTTTGTGAGTGGTAATGGAAATAACATTGGCAGTACACAGGCCCAATTCTGGGGTGTGGGTGGGCGCCCTTTTGTCAAGCAGTTGCATAGAAATCCCACTCCTTGGCAAGGAGGGATGCCACAGTACCCTGGCCCAATCTCCCAGGCCTCTAGGGGACACCCCCCTATTCTCTTTGCGTTTTCCACCTGCTCCCGTCCCCAGGCTGGTGTACAACCAGGGCTGTCTCCATATACAAAGAAAGGGGTGGTTGCCTGAGCTCTGAGACCAGCCACCTGAAGGAAAACAGTGCCCAAGAAAGTGCCTTAACCTCCTTTTCAGTCACTGTTGCTTCCATATGACCCAGCTCTAAAGAGACTAGACTCAGTCCTTCAAGGATAGGGGACTTATTCAGCTAAAATGAGCTTCTGATGCAGAGTCACCTGCATGTTGATGATGGTTACAGCACAGAGAGCCTTCAGCCATCATTAGAAGTTCTTCATTACTTGCACAACCAGAAGTACATTTTTTTTTCCAGCTGAAAATTACTCCCCCCCCCCTCCTGGTTACTTAAGTAATTTGAGCTTATTGTAGAGAATTCAGAAAATAAAATAAGGAGTAAAGAAGAGAGTTAACTCTATCCACCCCCTAATAATTACTGTTAATAGTTTGGAGTCAAACTTCATCTTTTCCTATTCATGCATTTACATTCATTCTTTGTTTTTTTTCAAGTGACTGTACTATTCACATTGTCTGGTAAACTTTTGATCCAAATCCATTGCCACACAAAGCCAGTCTGTCTTAGAAGTATAAAATAGCAACCAATTTGTTACATCACATGAATTCTGTGGGCAGGAAGTATGGACCATGGCATGGCTTACTTCTGCCCTGTGAAGTCTGAGGCTGCACCTGGGAAATCTCAAATGACTGGGGATGACTGAAACATCTGGGGCCAGGAAACTTCTGGAGGCTTCTTTCTTCATCCTCACACCTGGCACTTAGGTTGAGTTCACTGCAATTCTGAGCATGGTTGGGATTGTTGACTGGAGTGCCCGCTCTCCAGGTGGCTTGAACTTCCTCACAGTATGGTGGCGTTGAGGTAGTTGGACTTCCTATATGGTGGCTCGAGGCTCTAAGAGTGAGAGTTCCAGAGAACAAGGCTAAAGTGTGGCCTTTTATGATGTAGCCTTCGAAGACGTAGAATGTCACTTCTGCCGTACTGTATTGGTCAAAGCAATAGCAAGCCCACTCAGATTCAAGGGGAGCAGGCTGCAAAGAAGTTGCAGCTGTGTTTTAAAATTCTAACAACCTCTTGTTTTTTATACATGTATAACATGGACATATACTGGGTTTAATTGTGTCCCCGCACCCCCCAAATATGTTCAAGTCCTAACCCTCAGTCCCTGTAAATGTGATCTTATTTGGAAATAGGCTCTTTCCACATGTAATCAAGTTAAGATGAGGCTGTACTGGATTCTGGTGGGTATTAATCTAAGGATTAGTGTCCTTTTAAGGAGAAAGGAAATTTGATTTTTTTAAATTTCAGGTTAATGTGAGGGACAAACAACTAGGTTACACAGCTCGCGTTTGTTAAGTAGAGTCTCATAGTTGTGTCCTGCACTGAAGAGGTGTGCCGTCTACTCTGACGTTGTGCCCATTAAGTGGGAGAACATCAATCCCACTTCCTCTTCCCCTCTCCTCCCTCCCTTGTTCCTTCTCTGCGAACTAGAATCGAGTTTTTCTCTTTTTTTTTTTTTTTTTCGAGACAGAGCCTCAAGTTGTTGCCCTGGGTAGAGTGCTATGGCATCACAGCTCACAGCAACCTCCAACTACTGGGCTCAAGCGAGTCTCCTGCCTCAGCCTCCCAAGTAGCTGGGACCACAGGCGCCCGCCACAATGCCTGACTATTTTTTTTTTTTTTTGGTTGCAGCCATCATTGTTGTTTGGCTGGCCTGGGCTGGATTTGAACCCACCACCTTAGGTGTATGTGGCTGGCACCTTAGCCACTTGAGCCCAGGTGCCGAGCCGAGTTTTTCTCTTATGTGGGTGTGTTAGATTGCCTCTTGGCTTCATATTACTATTGAGTACTCTGGATACTTGCTTTTCCATTCTTGTCATACTTTACTAAGAAGAATGTGCTTCAGCTCCATCCAGGTTAATACAAAAGATGTAAAGTCTCCATCTGTTTTAATGGCTGAATAGTATTCCATGGTATGCACATACCAGTATATATATATATATATATATTTTTTTTTTTTTAAGACAGAGCCTCAAGTTGTCACCCTGGATAGAGTGCTGTCACATCATAGCTCGCAGCAACCTCCAACTCCTGGGCTTAAGTGATTCTCTTGCCTTAGCCTCCGAAGTAGCTGGGACTACAGGCATCCACCACAATGCCCGGCTATTGTTTGGTTGTAGTTGTCATTGTTGTTTGACAGGCCCAGGCTAGATTTGAACTCACCACCACTGGTGTATGTGGCTGATGCCTTAGCCACTTGAGCTACAGGCACTCAGCTGTACATCCCAGTTTGTTAATCCATTCCTGGGTTGATGGGCACTTGGGTTGTTTCCATATCTTGGTGATTGTAAATTGAACTGCAATAAATAATCCAGTACAAATGTCCTTATATAAAATGATTTTTTTTCTTCTGGGTAGATGGTTCATAATGGGATTGCAGGATCAAATGGAAGGTCTAATTTGAGTTATTTGAGGATTCTCCATTCTTCTTTCCAAAGAGGCTGTATTGGTGTGAAGTCCTACCAACAGTGTAAAAGTGTTCCTAGAAGAGGGACATTTGGACACAGACACATGAGGAGAACGACACGTGAAAGTGAACACTGGAGTGAAAAATCTACAAGCCAAGGGACACCAGGGATTGCTGGCAGCACCAGGAGGTGGGACAAGCCAATGACCCTCCCCTAGAGCCTTCCAAGGGAGCACGGTCCTGTTGACACCTTAGTTTTGGACTCCTAGCCTCCAGAATGATAACAGACTAAATGTCTATTGTTTTAAGTTGCTACAGTTTGTGTCTTATGGCTAGCACTTCCTTACGGCAGCCCTAGGAGACAAATGCAGTTGCCCGTATCTACATAGGAGCTGCATCGTCAGTTCACAGGTGCACTGTAACCACTGATTGCTAACATCATCCAGTTAATCAGTCTGAAAATAGGTCTAAGAAATATCCCCATGCTTAGCATGAGATTATGCAGTTAAGTGGAGGGCTTGTGATCTCATAAACTTTGTTTCATCCACAGAGCCTAGCACGGTTATTATGGAATCAGCTTTCAACGCAGATCAATTAAAGGATGAGAAAATACAAAGACTAATCACCTACAAGGATTATATTAAAGGATCACAAGTATTAAGATTTTTAAGGATTTAAAGAAATTCTTGTCCCGTCTGAAAACCTGCTTGATGAGGTGACTTAAGGAACAGGTAAAAACTTTAGTGGGAAAGAACATTCTGGTAAGACTTTAAATGTTTTCAAGTGAAAGTGATTATAGTACTAAAAAAGTTAAAATCCATTGTTCTTTACAGATGTAAGACTTCCTGTTCTCCAGCCACCAAAGGAGTCTGAAGCATCCAAGCCTCTTTGCCAAGGGTTAAGGAATGATTCAGGAATGTAATCGTGGCAGACGGCTATAGAAACATACCCTGTACACATGGGCCTTGGGTTTCTTGGTCCTCTCTGCTGTTCCTTTATGATTTCGGGGTTGGAGGAGGCCTCTTGTGTTTTCCTTCTTAAGTTCAAGTCCCTCTTTTCTTTCCTGGCCCCATTTGTGACTTCCCCCATGCAGAAGGAAAGGAGCCAGGGAGCCCCCCCTGTCTTTTGGAGCTGAGAAGTCCGTGGCAGGCAAAGTTGCTCGCTCTGCAAGCTGAATAGGTTAGTCGTTTCATTTCTTCCATGCACCGTTGGTCTTCTTAAAGTGCCAGGAGGAAAAATAGAGCCTCTTTCATTAAATAATTCTCATGGCAGTGTTTTTGCTATTTTCAATAGATCTTTATGTGCCCTGAACACAACTATCTAGGGAATTGTTTGGAATGTGGTTAAAAACTCTCTAAAGTTACAGTTCTCTATTTTTCATATAGAAATCCCCAGTGCTCCATAAGTAGGGACTCACTGAGGACTAACTGACTAGATTGGGTCAAACTCTTCACATTTTTTTTTTTTTTAGACAGAGCCTCAAGCTATTCCCCTGGGTAGAGTGCTATGGCATCACAGCTCACAGTAACCTCCAACTCCTAGGCTCAAGAGTCTCCTGCCTCTGCCTCCCAAGTAGCTGGGACCACAGGCGCCCGCCACAACACCTGGATATTTTTTGGTTACAGCCAACTTTGTTGTTTGATGGGCCCGGGCTGGATTTGAGCCCTCCACCTTAGGTGTATGTGGTTGGCGTCTTAGCTGCTTGAGCCACAGGCGCCAAGCCAAACTCTTTACATTTTCTGAAGACTTGGGAGCTGGTATCCTTGGGAAAGACCCTTGCAAAGGCCTACCTGGACGGAGAGTTCTTTTTGCTACCCCCCTAGGTTCTGTGCCTAGATGGCTCCTGACTATGGGGAGTCTAAGCCGGCTAGAGGCCCCACCATGGAGACTGGGGGTGGGGGGGAGCTCAGGAGAGGCTGTGGGTCTGTTCCCCTATAAACAATAATGGCTTGTTTTGCCCCCACAATGTGCCAGCCCTGTGATCAACTGGAAAACTGACCTAACTGAAGGGAAAGAGACTGTGACATTCCTTTTAGTGCCTCCCCAGATCTAGCCCCTTCCTCTTACTAACAGAACCTGCTCTTTTTTTAAAATGTGGAGACAGGGTCTCACTGGCTGGTCTCAAACTCCTGGACAGAGGTGATCCTACCCCTGTCAGCTTCCCCAAGTGCTGGGATAATAGGCGTAAGCCACCATGCCCAGGCTGAGTACTTTTAATTTTTTGATCCAGGAGGGCAACCTGCCCAACTCTAGATGATTGATTTATTTGTAGTGTCAGCCTCCTTTCACCTAGAGCTGACCGTATGACGGCTCTGGCCTGTGAGAAGTAAGTGGAGGTCTCCTGGGGGCTTCAAGAAGGCTTATAGTTTGCCCAATAAAAATGGAATATGGAACTAGCAACACTGTATTGTTTTCTTGTAACTACACTGACCACACAGACTGCTATCTGGAGCTGTAATAGCCATTGTGTGACAGTAGGAAGGAAAGGGTTAGGGAACGAATGAGCTGTGAACAGGCCTGAGGGAAGGGCTGGGGGAATCTCAGTGGAGCTCCAAATCAAGGGCAGGCAGCTGCCTCCCTCCTTACTTCTTGCTGTGTAAGTCACTCTTGATTCTGTTAATCACCACTCAGCTGAATGTGTTTCTAAGCAATAAATGCATGCTTTTCTTTTTTTTTTTCATTCTTTTTTTTTTTTTATCAGATCATAACAGTGTACATTAATGCTCTCATGGGGTACAGTTTATTGTTTGTGCATACAATTTGAAGTACTTTCATCCAACTGGTTAACATAGCCATCATGTCTTTTTCTTAGTTATTGTGTTAAGACATTTATATTCTACATTTAGAGAGATTCACATGTACCCTTAAAGGATGAACCATAGGCATCATCCTGCCAATCACCCTCCCCCCCTCCTCCTCTCCGTCTCCCCTCTCCTCATGTTCCTGGGCTAAAATTGGGTTATAGCTTTCCTATGAAAGCTATAAATTAGTTTCATAACAGGGCTGAGTACATTGGATACTTTTTCTTCCATTCTTGGGATACTTTGCTAAGAAGAATATTTTCCAGCTCTATCCATGTAAACATGAAGGAGGTAAAGTCTCCATCTTTCTTTATGGCAATTTTTTTTTAATAGAAAAGAAAAACTAAGTGTTATCCACTTACAATTACTGGTTTTCTTTGTAGGGGGTTACATTCTTGGTAGAGGGGGGGAACAAACAAGAAGAGCAGGTCAATAGGTTGGCCAAAATAAATGAGTCCCCAATCTTTATTCAAAGGGAAGAGAAGAAAATCCTATCTACAAATTATTGACCCTGCTAATACATGAGCTATGGATATAACTAATTTTTATGCAAAGTTCTCTGAGACCTAAGAATTATCTCAAGTGTTCATCCAGATAAAAAGGCTCAGATAGCCACACTACATATCCACTTGCTTATTTGTTCACTCTCCACCTCCATATTCCTGGCGATGGGAGACAGAGCCTTTGCTCACTGCCGCATCTCCAGTGCCTTAAACACTGTCTGATGGTCTGACACAGTGAACCCACAGAATGCGCAAAGGTGTTGGACACGTAATGAATGAATGAATGAATGGTGACTATGTTTTCCAAACCAAAAATTAGAAACCTATTCTGACAAATGTCTGAAATGAGGCCTGTCAGTGGCCTCATGATTGAGAGGCTGACCCTAGAGACCAGTAACATGAAGGCCCATACTCCCCACTCCCATAAGAGGTTTGTGGGTCTTATATTTTTTAACACTAACTCCCTGTTAGCGCTCTGTTGTTAACTCTGTAGGCACTGTCTTCCACATGTGTTCCCCTCTGTCATTCATAGTTCTGAAGCTAGTGGTATCTTGGTCCTCGCTTATCTGTCTATCCATGTATGGTGTGACAGCTACTGGATGGGACTCAGTCTCTGAAATGCCTTCCAAAGCAAGCACTCTGGTTCTCCCTAGGCAAGAGCAGTTTTTCATTCTGAAGCTGCCTCCTCAATGCTGTGCCAGGAGTTAACAACTACAGCCCACAGGCCAAATGCAGCCTACTATCTCTTTTTATTAAGTAAAGTTTCGTTGGAAGACACCTTTGCTAATTTGTTTACATTTTGTCTGTGGATGCTTTCAAGCTCAGATTTCAGAGTTGAGCAATTGCAATAGAGATCTTACGGCCTGCAAAATCGAAAGTAGTTTCTAGAAGTATGTGAAATATTAAAGAAGAAATTTGCTGGCTTTTGCTCTGCACTTCTCTGGCTATTGAAGCAGATTTTGACCCCTGTTCTAAGGGAAGAGACTCTTCCTGTTTGGAGTCAAAGTTGAAGATTGACATTTCTTCATGGTGGCAGCACACAGAAACCAACTTTGTTACTAGTGTCTTAAAATAGATAAGTGTTGGCTCGGTGCCTGTGGCTCAATCGGCTAAGACGCCAACCACGTACACCTAAGGTGGCGGGTTCCAATCCCCAGCCCGGGCCTGCCAAACAACAATGATGGCTGCAACCAAAAAATGGCCAGGCGTTGTGGCGGGCGCCTGTGGTCCCAGCTACTTGGGAGGCTGAGGCAGGAGACTCACTTGAGCCCAGGAGTTGGAGGTTGCTATGAGCTGTGAT
>CAUYQV010028693.1:0-17907 GCA_963574575.1 Galagoides demidoff | reverse complement strand
CTCAAGCGAGTCTCCTGCCTCTGCCTCCCAAGTAGCTGGGACCACAGGCGCCCGCCACAACGCCCGGCCATTTTTTGGTTGCAGCCATCATTGTTGTTTGGCGGGCCCGGGCTGGGGATTCGAACCTGCCACCTTAGGTGTGCGTGGCTGATTGAGCCACAGGTGCCAAGCCTATTGTATTTCTTAATCATTAAAAATGCGTTTTAGAACATTTGTACAATGCCAATTTGGAATATCTATTCACATTTTTTAATCAAAGCCTCTATTTTTATGTTTCTTAAATGGTTGCAAAACTGTGAGCTAAACCTAAATATTAATAAAAATGATACTCTATGAAAAGTAGACAAACCAAACTGTCCCTGCAGGTACAGCTTTTGTGTTTATATTTTGTAAATTCTGTCATTTGGGGTTATTAAGGCATTTGGATGTAATTTGTGTATATACATGTATGCACCCATGCACACACATAAACTTCAACAAGTTATGATACTAGGGATCTCTGGTTCATTAAATATTCTACTTAATAACCCAGGCAATAACTTATGTTACAAACTAGTCAAGGCTTATAAACAGCTATTTGATTTGGCCAAACAGTTCTTCCTCTCTCTTCTGAAACTTTAAAATCCTTTCATTTCTGTTTCCCCCTTGGAGTAACAATGTACTTAGTATAAATGTACACACTGTAGGTTCAGTGAATGCTTTGTCTAGCAGTCACGGATTCCCAATATGAATTGAAATGTATCAGTTAGATTTACTTCTGAGAATGTGATGAAATCACAGCAGAGCTGTTGAGCAGGCGAGCCCTGGCGTTGCACACTATGGAAACTCTGATGAAGAGAGACCCTGAGTTTTGGGGGGCAAAGAAAGAAGAGGTAGAAAGAATGATTTCTGAACCAAGAGATAGCAAGAATGAAGGAAATTCCCAAAATGTATATTTCTGAACAACAACAGGGCAGCAGGAAGACAGCCAATCTCAACAAAGAGTCATTCTTTCTTCTCGTTCCTGATGACCTTGCCACCCCTTGTTTCAGGCCTTCAGAATCTCAGATGTAGATGTGGAGACCCAAGAGGTAGGCTGACTCTTCAGACAATTCCTTGGAAATTTGTTTGAAAAAATTAAATCTATGACATTTATGTTCTCTGCTGGTTTGCTGCTTTTTGAGAAAAGCAGAGCCTAAGACTTCCTGATCAATTACAGATTTTCCTCTTGTAATGGTAAGTTGGGTAGAAAAGTACAGTCATCACAGAAGTACCAGCCAACTTTACAACAGTAGTTCACACATGCAGCTACTATCCATCCATTCATTGTCATTTTCCTAAGAATGGAATGACCTAGGAGCTTATGCTACAGTAGGGTCCAAAGAACCACAATGATTACTTCAAGAACAAAGAAGCACATACAAAGGTGTGGTGTCTTTCTGTTGGTTGAAACTTTCAAACCTTGAATTCTTTAAAATACATTTCTGGGGTTCTATTTAAATACCAATATGCTACACTCAAAAAGCAGTGACTAATACATAAAATGTAATACTGAAATGGAATATTATCTTTTCATAAAAATAAGAATTGCTTTTAGAAATTAAATATCATAAAAAAACATTAAAAATAAACATACCCTCACAGCATGGGGATCTGCATGAACCCTGTACCAAGGAGTTGAGGAGATTCCTACTTTGGGTCACATCCTGGGACCCCCAGCATTTCACTGCTATTCAGCACAGAGGGTTTCCGCATTTCCATGGCATCTATCCACGCTGCCACGTTCCATTCAGAAACCGTGCTAGCATACCCCCTGCACATCATGGCTTTTCATGACAAATCCCCGTTATGTCATAAAAACTTCTTTAAGTGTTTTTTCAGTATAAAAGAGTTTTACGTTTAGCATTCAATATCAAACTTAAGCAAATTTTGTAAAAGCTGAAATTAATCCATTCAGTGCATGTATTTTAAAATGAGTCTTCCTTGATTTTCCACCCTGCCTAGAAGGTCAGCTTAATTGCACTATTTTCCAAACAACTTAAGTGGGGAGGGGGAGGGGAATCTTTCCAAACAGAACCCAACACAAAGATGCTGAATGTATTCTCTGTGATTTAATTCTATTTCAGTCCATTTCAGTTCATTATTTATGGACTCCACATGAAGAAAATTTTCTCATTTGAATTGGGGAAGGCGATCTTTGTCTGGTAATTCCTTTCTTGGCATTTACAAACGCTGACTGTCATGCTCACCATAGATATCCATCAGGAATCAAGAGGAGAAACTTAATTTATAGTGCTTTGAAAGTTAATGTTTCAATAATCATAAAAATATTTTTATGCATTCATTAAATACTTTGGATGAAGACGTAATATATAAACATATTTGTACAAGTTATTTTCTTTCTTTAAAACACTTTGTAATTTTGCTTAAATACTCAACAAAAATGAGCAACTATTTTAAAACTATTTTGCATCGTTTTATAAAATATATCTTTGTGGTATTCTTTTTGGATAATATTTTCGATTTGTCATTTTCCAAGTGATTAATCCCTGATGGATTACACAGAGTTATGTGACCATGTCTTTAATTCTATTTATAAATTTCTTGTCACATATTTGAGGCAAACCTGAGGATAGATCATTGAATAATTGTTACTTTTTCTCTTATAAAATATTTCATTTCTCCATTTTCTTCTTCAGTGGTCTTTTGAAGAATCCAATCTGTTGAGAAAACATAAAACAGAAGACAATTAAATATTTAAATCTAGGGAATAAATACTCATCTTTTGGATAACATTAAATTTAATAATATGTTGGCAATTCTGGGCATACAACTAATATTATTATTTTTCTTTCTTTTCTTTTCTTTTCTTTTTTTTTGTTAAGTAGGCCCAGGCCAGTGCCCAGGGCCAGCACTCTAAGCTATGGGTGCCCAGCCACAACTAATATTATTGAGAAAATTTTTTTCATTGACCTATAATATTGACTGGCCCCCAAAATGACATTTATCAAATTCCTATTTAATTTTTAACTTTTTTGTTGATTAAATATTTCTGGTCCCAGAGTAAAAAACATTACACATCTTAAACTAATTTTAGGGGTTTTGGGGAAATATTTTGGGAGATATGCAAACTGCAATTAGTTAGCATTGTTTCTACTTTGTCATCAGCTTTTTTTTGTTTCCAAGAATCTGGCAGAAAATTTCCATCAAATAACCAATGGTTATAAATTCCAAGTCATTAGAGCTCGGAGAGCATTTGGTGAGTCCAAGCGCACCACAGCTAGGTTGTTAGGAAGCTTTCTGAGCTATATGAATTACTTTTAAATGTGTTAGAGCAACTATTTATCTAGGCTTGATATGAAGAGCCTTTTGAAGACATTCCTCACCATTTGAATATGATATAAAGTCATTGGCTTTATGAAAAATATCACATGTGAGTCGATAATAATTTGGAGCATTACAAAACATTATAAGGACTGTGCTTATGTCCTATTATATAGAAGAACAAAAATACCCATGGGGACTGCAAGGGACCTTTGCAATTATCTAACCTAAAATGTTCATTCTTTTTATTTTTTTTTTAAAGAAGGAAATTAAGCGTCACAGAGAAGTGGTTTTTCAAATTTGTGTATTTTTTTTAAATTTGAGAGTAGGCTCTAATAGATCAATCAAATGCAATGAATTAATTCTTTGAAAATATGGTACTTTCACTTCATTTAAATCATGAAGTTGTGGTAAGGTAAGCAAAAAATCCCCCATGCATTTATAAAATAATTATTAAACAATTGGGGGCTAAAAGGGGATCCATGGTCAAAAAATCTGCACCTTTAGGTTAGAAAAGTTTTACTCAGGGCTTACGTCTTCTGCCATGCCAGAATCTCGTGGGTGGTAGGTGAGGAACAGGTTAATAACAAAACAAACGAACATACAAACAATACTCGATTCGTTCCCCAGAATGCCCGTTCTACATGTCTCAGGCCGTCTTTGAGCCAAGTATAAAAGTGCCGGATTCACAAACCACTAGGCTTCTTAACTTGGGCCAACCTGCTCTGAGTCAAAACCAATCAGGCCAGGTGTTCCCAGAGGCGGGGGGAGTTTTGAGACTTTTCTCCCTTTCCTGCTCTGCCTCAAGTCTTTTTGCTTCTTCTCAAAGTTCCTTTGCTCTCTATGCATAAAATGTCCTATTTTAAAAGGACCTCTGTTATCTAAACTTTTCCTCCCACCAGTCTGTTGCATTGGGTTTTTAATGGAAGTTGTTTGATTAGAGTGGAGGTCAGGAGAATGCGGTCTATCACTTCCAACTGGACTGGGCCAATGCTGGCCGAGATGTGAAACCAGCCAGGTGTGTTTCCAGTCCCCAGACTCCTCACAGCATCGGCTTTCCTTTCCCCCTCCTGGATGTGTCTGTTTATGATCCTCTTTATTCTCCTCTAGTTCAAAAGCTTACACCAAAGGGTCCGATAAAATAAGCTCCAGCATAAAAGCAGATGCTTAATGAATATAACAAGGACTAAGTGCTGAGTGGATAAATTCATATAAGTAATGTATTAAAACACTAAGAAAATGGCCGGGGGCTATTACTCATCTACTCCACCCCAGGATATGTATGTTGGATGAGCCATAAAACTTCAGGTTTAATAAATGCGTCATCAGTGGAGGACCTTGAGGCATCGACGTGACATAACGTTAGGGGGAGGAATGTCCTTTATACAGTCTCAGATAAGCAGGTTCAAGTGACTCCACCAGAGTGCTGGGCTTCATGAGAATCAGGAAGGAAGGATTGTCCTGAGGTGTCTGCTCTGGATCTGATTAGTGTAAAAGACGCCTGTGGACACAGTAGCCCTTCTGAGCCCATTACAGACTGCTCACATGCTTCCTGGAGGTTCCAGTGGAGCTTCCAAGTAAGGGAAAGAGGGATTCATCTTTTTGGTATAATCGAATTGCTCAAAGTCTGAATCCAACCAGGGATCCTCATTTCAAAACCAAATATTACATTTCTGAGAGTTTATGACCCCCTTAAACAAAACCCAATTCCTAGCACTCCGGAATAAAGAACTTTGTTGCTGGCCTGCCACAGTCAGATATGTTGAAAAAGTGGTGAGATCTGCAGATAAGTCACTGTGTGAATCCAGAGCTCTACTAGCTCTTTGGTGAGTATCTAAGTTATCCTTGCTTTAATGTCCTCAGATGTTCAATGCAGTGAAAATACTTGATTGAAAAGTTGCTATAAGGACAGCAGCGAGAAGGAAAGTGCGAGAGAACTCGAGTGATAATTGTTGATGGTGTCGGCACAGGATTCAAATCCTTGCTCTGAAGCTTCCTAACCCCGTGGCTTTGGGAAAAACACTTAACTCTTATGTTCCTCAGTTTCCTTATTTACAAAATAAAGTCCATAGTACTGTTGTGAATTTTTTTTTTTTTTTGCAGTTTTTGGCCAGGACTGAGTTTGAACCCGCCACCTTTGGCACATGGGGTCAGCACCCTACTCCTTTGAGCCACAGGCGCCGCCCTGTTGTGAGTATTAAGTGAGAATGCTCAATGTGGCTGAGCTGGAAACAACAACTACCACACGGTTAGCACATAGGAAGAGCTGGTTCCTTCCCTTCTACCTGGGAATCACAGTTCAGCTCGCTAAGCCTCCCCCTGAAGTAGCTAAACTACTATATCTTCTGGTCAAGACAATCCAAAGTTTGCCAAATGACCTTCTTTGGGGTATAAAAAGAAAGTATAAAAAGCCTTCTTTACTGGATGAAGAAATGTATTTATTTTTACATTTACATTTTTTCATACTAGCCACTAGTGACTGAAGAACAGGTGAATGAAGTTTCCTGTTTGTCTTAAACAGAAGTAGGACGCCAGATAGAACCTGTCCAAATATTAGCTCCGGCTTACCACTTCTCAATAATGTCCTAAAAGCAACCCATGCATCTGTGGGCAAGTGCAGTGCTCAGAAGAAAAGGAAATCAACATTATCACACTCTATCAAAGTAGAGGTACATATAAATGAAGAAACCACTTTCTATTATTCCAAGCATAATCTTGACACCAATAAGCCAGACCTCGGGTACCACAGTGTGGCAAAGCTAGGTATTACAGGGCAGCGCTGGTGTAAAGTAGAAGGAACAGCAGGGCGTTGGACATGGTGGAGAATTCTGTCTTGGGAACTTTGCTAGAGATAAGCCATGGGTTCCATTTATTGAATTAAATGCCGCTAACCTACATCTTTAACATGGCTTTGTTCATCTTCCTCTCTGACAGTAAGCCCCCCCCAAAGATGAAGCTATTTGTTACAGGAGAATCAGAAAGGATAGAAACAGTTGGTAATTCAGTGGGAGAGAAACTTGATATTTAAACTATTTGATGCAATAATTTTTTTGTCATGTGTTAGAAAAATAAATACGTAGCCATGATCTGTATTTTTTATATAGTTTGACTATTCAAAAAGAGTAGATAAAACACAGAGGGATATTATTTTACTGTTAAGTGTCCATTTGATGTTTAATTGAAAAAACATTAAATTCAACTTTTCTATGAGATTTTATTCTCTGTTAAATTTATCCCCAAAGCTGTCATCTCAGTTTTGCTTAATTTGAAATGATAAAGCTGCTAAGAGTTTTTAAAAAACTTGTATGTATATCTCAGCCAGAGCAAAACATTATATTAATATACAGATTTTACTCAAGACAAAATAGGTGGTTACTCAATTTTACAAAAGCATTTGAAACAAATGTCCATGAAACATTAAAATTTCCCTTACAATTAACTGATTAGTAAATCACTCATCTCCAGTCAGGTATGCACTTTATTGTATAAAATGTGGTGTCTGTATAAAGAAGTATTTGATCTTTAAGGTACATAGAAATGTATTATTAAAACAAAGCTTATCTTAACCATGAATTTGCTGTTTATAATATGTATATGTCCTTAAATTGACATAGGAATTCATTCTTTTTTTTCTATTAAAGAGATTTGTGGCTTGGCACCTGTAGCTCAGAGGCTAGGGCACCAGCCATATACACCAGAGCTGGTGGGTTTGAACCCAGCCCCAGCCTGCCAAACAACAATGACAACTACAACCAAAAAGTAGCTGGGTGCTATGCAGGCACCTATAGTCCCAGCTACTTGGGAGGCTAAGGCAAGAGAATCACTTTAGCCCAAGAGTTGGAGGTTGCTGTGAGCTGTGGCGCCACAGCACTCTACTGAGGGCGACTTAGTGAGACTCTGTCTCAAAAAAACAAAACAAAACAAAAAGACACATTTGTCATTCTTCTCTGTTCATAAAAGTAATGCATAATTATTGTAAAATTTCAAATATTATAGACATATGAAAGTCCTCTATATTTCTATGCTCTAGAGATACCCTCCATGATTTTTGACTATGTCCAAAATAAGGTTTTTTCCTTTCTACAAATGAGATCAAGTCGTGAACAATGTTCGAAATATTTATCTTCCTTTCTTCATCTTATTATCATTTCAATGTTGGTCTCATTGCTGTATAATATTATACTATACGACACAACATGGATACATCATAATCATTTCACCAATTTTCTACTGATGATTGAAATAGAAAGTCAAAGGAAGTTTGGTGCTTACCTTCCACAGCGCTAAAATGAGCAGCATTAACAGCAGTAATCCAGCAAAAGCACTCAAAAGAATGACCCATAATGGCACCCTGCCTGGTAGCCCATCTTTGGATATTTGAATAGCAAGCTGAAAATTATTAAACAAAACTGTTAATATTAATAAACACCTGTCAGAACTTGCAGAACAATGAGTTCTTGAAGGCTAGCACTGTATACCAGAATACTAAATGTCATTATTACACGCAGAGAAAACATTGAGTCTGCCTTTGAAAATGCCCTTCATCTATTTTAAATCTCTACTTATGTGAAATTCGATTATTACTGAAAAAGTATTTATAATCTTCTCCTTCAGAAACTTACACATACAGAGTAAAATGCCAATGAATCAGAATGCGCAGAGGTAGGACTGCATTTTTAACTCAGGAAGAACCAAAGTGTTGCAGGTTTAAAAAATTAATTAATAGACTTTGCTGCATTATCATAATAGTACCAATTTAGGTTGATGTTACAGGTTGTCAATATAAAAAAACCTCAGTAGATCTCCTAATTTTAAGGCTAATGTGTTTAAAGAAAGTATAATTTTCATACAAGAAAGTGCACAAATCTCAAGTGCACAGATAAATGAATTTGTGCATTTATCTTCATCCCAAGTGTGCTTTCTATCATGCTACGCTTGATCTTAGTTGACTTACCTCTTGTTCCACATGTATAAATTAAATGTCAACTGAAGTAAAACTATGGAATGGAAACTCAAGCTCTGGCAAAGTGCCACCCAAACCTCAGTGGAATCTGCCTTCTCTGTGTCTTATCCTTGGTGTATTTGAAAAAAAATTAATTCAGGGTAGATATCTAGGGTTAATAATAGCTCAAGATTCTGCATTTGGGAACATCTTGATTCCTTAATGTAGAGGAAGGGGAGATTAGACAAGAAAAGGAGCTAACAGGGGAGATATCTACATAAAGCAGACACCAATCAAAATCCCTCAAATCAAGTTAGGTAGATAGTAAAGGTGGCAAGAGCATAGATATGTACAGAATTAGACCATTAAGAGAGTTAAAAAAATGTTTTTGAGATTGGATCCCACTATGTTGCCCAGGCTGGACTCAAATTCCTGGGCTTAAGTGACCTTCCCACTTCAATCTTCCCAGTAGTGGGGACTATAGGCATAAGCCACTATCCCAGGCTAGGATGGATTTTTAAACACATCTAAAATCATTCCCTGAATTTATAGATATGAAAACTGAAGTCTAGGTTCCTATCAGCAGCTTTCTTCAGATTACACAATTACCAAATGATCACTTTTATCAACATATGAATAATTTTCCTTTAGGATGAATATAGAATAAATATTCCCAGAGGAATTTATAACTAACATTATTTGAAAATAAAACAATAAAATTTTAACACAATGTATTTAGGAATCAAATGTAATTTTCCCCAGTATAATTTATGCTTATATTTTTTAGGTTTCAGTGAAATGTTGACTTTTGTGTGTGTGGAAGAACTCTCCATTTTGAATTGATCAGGTTAATTGCTCTTCATGGAGTAAGTAAACATCACCTCCCAGTATTTTCTTTTTTCTTCAGTGGTGTGAATTTATCAGAGGTCATGGACATCGGAACAATTTAAAATAAGCAATTTTGAAAGAACCTCAGAATGGAGCCTCCAAGCAGAATTTTCTGATTTCCATGGTGCTGTTTGTCCACATGGGATATTTAACCTCTCCCATGACAAGAGGTGCAATCAAACTGAAGGGTTTATATCCCTAACAAGTAGTTGACCTTATCTTATAAGAGGACAAAAACCTCACATCTCTGTACTGTTGCCAACAACTCAGGTCCGAATTTCTGTTAGGAGATAATATGGCATCTTTGCTTCAAGTTTCCCCATGACTAAATGAAGAAAACTTTAAAAAATTTATGTGTATTCTCGTAGGATATAATGAGACTTTTTGTAAAGAAATTGTTTTTCAAGGCTGCTCTTCAGATGTCAGCTGCATTTTATAATGTCAGTTTTTAGGGAGTAAAGTTACAAATGCATCATTTGTTATCAAGGTGAAAGTGAAAACATCCATTTACTGTGAAAGAAGCGATAAAGCCAAACATGGCATGTTAATTGTAAATATCATGATTTTCCCAGTTTCTTACAAGAGTAAGACTGAAATCACACTTGAAACTAATGAAGTATAATTTGAAGCAAATAGTATCTGTCACTTGTTGAGAGCAGTGCCAGGGACTGCTCGAGGGAATACAAGCAATTATAAAACATTATGTCACAAAATTGAGACTAAAATGCCTGTTTTCAAAACTTAGAGTTGCACTTACCTCTCTTTTTTTATTGCCACTGCTTAAAACCAGTGATGTATTTTCACTTTTAAGTTCTCCCCTTATGGTAAGATTTAAGCTGGAAAAATGGGCCTAAAAAGAAAACAGGGTTTGTTTTTAACATATTATGCTAATCAGAATGAGAGCTAGTTATGTTTGAGTAGTACAATTATTCAGCTCAGGTCTCTGGGGTAAAAAACGCTGCTTTTGTTCACTTCTTAAGAGAACTGGTAGTGTCAAATGATAACTGTGTACCTATTTCCCCTCCCCACCCCTTGGTCTCCCAATTCCTCACCTAGATCCTTGTTATGGAATGGGAAAAATTTTCTAAATACTTTCTATTCAGATTTATCCTTAGAAAAAAGAAACCTCAAACTCGGCCTACCTGTAATGTAGGTAGGGCCAAACTAGCTGCAATCTGCTAAGGAGGTTTATGATAGAGGCACTCATTCAGGATTAAAAATGAAATTACCAATAGTCAACATTTATGACTTATAAAAATAGCAGCTTAATGTGATCAAACCTAAAAATGACAGTTTCATGTGATTAAATACTTCCTAAGAAACAAGTAACAAAATTCAATAAACTGAGTTTTAAAGTAGCTTTAAAACTTTCAGACAGGCTTTATAAGGGGTTTAAAATGCCTTTCAAAATATGTTTGTATAGAATAAGAGTCTGGTAAAACATGATAAATCCATAATGTATGCCAGCTTTCTGCTTCATTAGCAGTGTTAAGGATTGTTACTCTATAACCTTTGCACCTTCACTGAGTTCCAAAGTAGTAAAGTACGTGCAAGCTTTGGTACTGGAGAGGTCCAGAGAAAAAGGATAAGAGACACTGAAAAAGTCTATGGATCTGGAAGGGACCTGAAGGTAATTAAGTTCTTAGTAGACGAGGAAGATGAGCCCTACATAGCCGTAAGTGGAGCCAGGACTTAGATCACACTCTCTTGGACTTCCAGTCTCACGTTCTTTCCAAAACTCCCATCATGCCTTGCACATACCGAGTGGTGAACAAGTATTTGTTGAGTGGATTTGGTAGTTACATAGAACAATGTAATTACTTACTTTGACAAAAGTTGGTTTCCACAAGATAAGCGACACATTCACTTGGCTTATGTCAGAAGGAAGGAGATTACACGTGATGGTAGCAAACTTACATGTACTGCAGTCCTGTTAAAATGTCCAGAGGTGCATATTAGTGTTCAGGACATTGAGTCAACTATGCTATAGTCAAACACTTCAGATAGTTATCTCCAAGTTGGTATTAATTTTATTGACTTGGAAAGCCTAAGGTAACAATGGTATGTGTCCTAATTTACCAGAATTGTGCCCCGTTTGAGATCTTCCGATTTTGATATAGTCCTTTTCTTTCCAGAGTTGATACCAAGAGGATCCTCGAGGCTACGGGGTCTGCAGTTTGCATTCTAAGAAACGAAAAAAAAAATTTATTTTATCAGACAATGCCATATGTCAGAAGGGAAAATGAGCTGGTAGGATGATGTGAAGATTCTGTGAATGATAGTCCTTATCACAGTATAAGATCACCTTTGTTAAGTGATCATAAGAAGAAGGCTGTGATGTGCCAGCCACATATCATATACCCACATATACCCACACCCAGATAGTAATTCCTGTTACCTCGCTACTTTTGAGTTGTCCTGAATATCAGTGAAGTTGTTACAGAAAAGATAGAATGCTAGTAAAACTTATTATTACACTAGTAATGCACTCATTAAATTATTGCTATCATCAAAGATTAGCTTGTAAATTTCCATAATACAGAGAGAGAAAAGAACCTTAAACCTCCATTCAGGAAAACAAAAGGATTAGCATTTGTGTTCTTCAAATGCTCATATGGCTCGTATGACGGCTTATGAAACAGAATTAGAAAGAGAAGAAAGTTCAGCTGTGTTTAGTATTCATCCAATTGTTTTCTGAGTCCCTGCACGCCAAGAGTAAGACAGTCTGTGAGGGAAGGAGTTGTAAGGAGCCAGCCTCATAGACATGAAAATGCTGTGTTTACGAGATAACCGGTTCTCAGGTTCTTTTTCTAGACTTAATCTAATAAACCCTTTGCTTCTCCAGTGTTCTCTACATTCTTGATAAAAGATAATAGGGATACAAGTTCTTATGTAGTATGAGAAGTACAGTTTTTTTTTTCCCTCTTTTTAGCTTCTCGCAAATCTGCTTTTTTGGATTACAGTTAAATTCCAGAGATTTGTTTTCTTTGCCCTTAGGAAAACCAGCTAGCACTGCTGCTATTTCTCGTTTTCTGAGAATATTTTAAAAATATGTGAAAAGAAGACAGAATGTCAAATGCTGAAGTCATATATCCATTAATTCAATATTTATCATGATTTTCTATGTTTTAGACACAGTTGATTATCAACTTATCTGTAAGATAGGTGGTAATAAGCAACTATCACATAGATAAGTAATCAATATCGTACTAGTTTATGCGCACTGGTGTGTGCAAAGGGACAATTAAGTCTCTTGATGGTGTTGTTTGATTACTAAAACCTAATTAACATATAACAAACATTTCAGCCATAGATCAATAATTAGTTATCTATAGTCTGGTGGATTTTTTTTAAACAGTAAGTAGGATTTATTGGTACGTGCAAATAAAGGGGTAGCAGAATGAAAGCCTGTAGGAGTGTGGGGCCTGCCCACTTGTCCAGGGGTCATCACTGAGGATGTATATGACCCCAAGGCCATCTAGGGTAAACCACTTCTCAGCCACCATGTCTTCGAATTCATCTGCATTAAGCTTGTACAACCCCACTTCTTGGAGATGTGAATCTTCTGGCAGCCAGGGAACCTGAACTTGGCCCTGTGCAGGACCTCAGTCACAGGCTGAGGTTCTGCAGTTTGGTGGGGATGGACATACTGACTTAGTCAATGTGAACCTTGGTCACAGTGGCTCTGGCATGGTGCTTACCTGTCTGGAGCCTGTCAACCTCAGCACAGGACAACATCTTGTTGATGTGGACAATGTGGAAGGGGTGGAGCCACACTGAGATATGAAAGCCATCTTAACCACAACATGTCACCATGCACTTGTTGGCACAAAAATGAGCAGCCTCCAGGGCTTCTGAGGAGAGCTGCTTATAATCATCTGAGACCATGTGGCCACAGAGGGGCCGTCTTCTGCACCAGGTCAAGGATGCAATCTTAGCATCAGGGCCACCCTGGCAGAAAGCAGACTTTGAGAATGGCTAGTTCTTATAATATCGGTAATATTGGGCCAGGCAGCAGCCCATGGCAGCACCAGGATCTGATGGCGAGTTTGCAGCCAGTCGTAATCACCATGTCAAAGGAGAAGAGAGGACTCTAGTGGATTAAACAGTAATCCCACAAAAGATATGCCCAAGTCCTAACCCCTAGAACCTGGGAGTGTGAAACCTTATTTCGAAATAGGATCTTTGCAGATATAATTAAATTAAAGATCTTCAGATGAGATTGTTCTGGATTTAGGGTGGGTCCTAAATCCAATAATGAGCATGCAGAAACAGGTTGATACAGAAAAGGAGAACACACAGAAGACCATGTGAAGACAGAGGCTGAGACTGGAGTTAGGCTGCCGAAATCCAAAGGTTGGCAGCAGCGATTGGCAGCTGGGAAAGAGCCATGAAACAGATTCTCCCTCTGAGGCTCCGCAGGGAGTCAACACCTTGACATTGAACTTCCAACATCTAGAACTGTGAAAGTATACATTTCTGTTGTTTTCTGTTGTTTTTAGTCACCCAGTTTTCGGTAATTCATCACAGCAGTCCTACCGAATAACACATCTACTAAATAACCACCGGAAGTTATCATTATTATTTGTTAATTTTCTAAATGCCTCTCCATATCACTTTGGTAAAAACTCTTTATCACAAGTGGCATGTAAGACAAAGGGCATAATCAAAGTGAAAGAGATAGCAGTAAGGACGTACTTCCAGGGTACACACGACTTACATCAGAAGATGACCATCCAGTGGGGTACAGCACAGGGTAACCATCTGATGTCAAGTTGGGGAATGAAATTGACAGCTGAAGTTCTGGCATTGGAAAATGTCCACTTTTCCTGATCTATGGGAAAACATAGAAATGTAATCTTGTCTTCCTCTTTCTAATGCATCCTTTCTGTCTTACATAGGATTTTGGTTTTTAATTGATGGATTATGCTGTGTACAATTTTGAAGCACCAAATTAATACAAATAGTTCATGGCATTGTACAGAAGACTGGGTTAATAAAGCTAGCAAGAAAATATAGATATTTCATGGTTAGTGGTCCTATGATCAGCTACAAACATATTGTTCCTCCCTTCTCCACCTCCCAAGTAGAACTAGGATTAAAGGAGAATGAGAATTGAACATTTTTCTGTTACTCGGCTCTTGCCAGGCTCACTGTCCTTTCTAACATGCCAGGCTTTGGGGAGCTGGAAAAGAGGGATATCATTTACCTATCCACGTGGAACAGTGTAGCATACTTTTTGCCTTAACCCAATTTTTTCTTAATCCCCTAAACCCATAAATCATCTCTGACTAGATGGGATCTGCTACCACCACACATGCAAGTCACACACCCATCTGCTTCCTTTACACAATTCTATTCCCAGCCAGGGCTATTGTGTGTCTGGTCTGATGTAAGTTTCCAGCTCAACCTCCATTTGTTTGTATCCACTAACTGAGAATTACCACTCAGTATCACACTCTGCTAGCAGCTGTAAGTGTAGCTTGGAGGGGAGATGGGCAGGATGGAGCTTAGCGGGAAGTGGAACTCATGATCCGGAAGTGCTTTCCTGCTTAGAAGGAAGGGGAAGGAAATTAGGGTAACCAGGTATATGGCCCTCTTTCCTACCCCTCAGGCAGCTCTCCAGGCTCTCAGCCTAAGGTCTTTAGCATCTTTAGCAAAGCAGGCAGCTCCCTGATCTGCACAGATAGATGCCAGGAAATCCCCTGACCCAACTGAGACTTCTAGTCTGAGAGCACCTCAGACATGAAGCAGTTCCCTGTGATTGCTAAAGATTAACTACATCCCTTAATCTGGGAATTCTGGACATCCCTGACCAGCTGTGCCTGGCCTCTTAAACATGTCACTTGACTCTTTCTTTTCATGGTAAAATCTCCTGGGCTTGTCTAGCATGGACACCTGGTCAAATTCCGTTTCTTGATAGTCAGAAATTGTGTGTTCTATAATGGTTATTTTTCTTGATTAAAAAATGTTCCTTGTAAAAGTACTGGAAAATGCTGAAAATAAGCAAAAATAAAAGTTTCCTCCAAAGCAAAGGTCTTGGTAACACTTCAGTTTAAGTTACTTATCCTTATTATTTGCATTTATGAATATTTTATAAAACTTATTTCACAAAAAATAGAAAATTTTGTATCCTGTCTGTACCTCAATAACAGCCACAATATTAATAGTCACTGTTGGTTGCATGCCATACACTACCGGCTTCTCACTTGCATTATTGCCTTTCACACTGTTAACAACCCTACCAGGTAGATTCCCTTATCTCTGTTTATCTATGAGGTAATGAGGTTAGAGTGAGAATCAAAAACTTCCAAGATCACAGAGACAATAAATAGCAGAATTAAGGTTTCTTACTCCAAAACATACCCTCTAATCTATTTTCATCAATTCTCTCTTCATATCACGTACTCTTCATTGAAGATAGAATAATTTAAGTAATGTTATGCTGTTAAGCTTTTAGACTGTGCCCCTGTTTTAATTTTTAAACTAACGTCAATAACATCGTGATTATCCCTGAAATCTCCGAATTACCAATAATTTCCTAAGGAAAATTCCTCACAGTAAAGTTACTGTTAAAAAACTGTTATTATTATTATTTTTTAATTCCATTACTCTACTTCTAAGATTTACCTTAGTAAAACAGTCAGAGGTACACACAGAGAGACTTATGCTCAGTGGTATTCCTAACAATGTTAGTTTTATCAACATTATTTATAATAGTTAGGGTGTATCTGCTTCAAATCTGGATTTTGACGAATTACAATATAGGAACCATTCAAAATCTTTTTGTTTTATTTCTTTCTTGTTGTTTGTTGAATTCTCTTATCCAGGAAAAGTGATTATGGCTGGAGGAACCTAATAGCCTGAATTCCAAAAATTTATCCCAGAATCTAGTAGAGTGCTTGGCATTGATACTAATTTCCAGGGTATAGTTTATTATAGGAATTTTAGCAAAAAGCACAACTAAAAACAATGCAATTCATCTTCAGAGTATACGTTTATATCCACTTTATAAGAAAACTTCCTTTTTCATTCTTACCCAAGAGCAATTCCCAAAGAGATGGAGACTATCTTTGTTTATAATTATGGTGCATTATTTCCTACTTGTGAATATATATTTAAACCACTGGAGTTGGCTTCCTTTTTCTCCTAATATTAATGTGAGTCTTTCTGTAAATAGCATCACTAAAATAAAATTCTGTGATTCTTTGCCGTAATGATTAAGAAAAAAATTTTGTGAAGGATTCCAAAGGAAAAATAAATATAATAGAAAATACACTTAAGGAGGTGATAGAACCAATCTCAGCAATTTATGGTATTTTGCACATAAAAGATAGCGATGAACAGAATAAGATACATATTTATGTGTTCAGTAAAGAAAAATGTTATAAAGGTTGACATCAATATCTGAAATAGTTGTAATTATTAAAAAGGCACTTTTCTCGGTCATACAGAGAAAATAATGTACATGAAATCTATAGGCAGATAGGTAGTATCTGTTTTTTTTCTAGGAATTCATTCTGATTGATTGTCTCATCATGAGGAAATTAGAAATGTAAGTCTTTAAAATCAATTCAAAAAATAATTATCATCACTATATATAAAGCATTTTAAAATAATATGCTGGAAAATAGAAATTAAACATTAAAACAACACATTTCTGTGGGTCTATTAATACTTTTATTTACAAATTTACAAATAACTCCTTTAGAAGTTAGAGGTCCTTTCTTACCAAGTAGAAGACATTAATTTCATTTCCAATGTCCTCGGTAGAATTAATAACTTCTGCAACTGTCTCATTGGCCGCAATGGAAATGTGGTATTCATTTGCAGAGCTTTAAAAAGTTAATTAGAAGAAGAAAAATAAAACACAACAAAATTTAAATTTTATGGCCTCACTCTTTCTTCTCTCCATACCCTGTAATTCAACAAAAATATTTACAGAGATTTCAATTCAGAGGGGAATTCTTTTACCCTGAATTATTGTATAATTTAGCTCAATTATCACTGGTGCTTACTTAACTTTAAAATGCTAAAATATATGTAGGTTTTTAAAAGTAAAATTTCATTGATAGGAAGTGGAAAGTTTTCATGAATTCTCTAATGCCATTTATATTTAGTGAATATTCAAGCTAAAAATTGGTATCGTTAGCAGTGGTGAATTTTAAATAGATTTAAAAAATTGTTTACCTTTCCACAATTTAAAGTTCTATATTTAGCACTAAATTTAGGAGTGTAATTTTCTCTGCTTATCCATGTTCTTTGGATGAACTTGGTAGACTAAAAGAACATATTTTTAAGCAGCTTCAGTCAAGAGAAGACAAACAAAAAACATTTATAAATGTTTGCCAAAACTGGATTTTAAGTAAGTGGAAAAGCCCTAGGAAAAATCATTGAACCAACAGAGGTGGATACAGCAAGACAGAAACCAGGCTGAGAATAGAATGACAGGCTGAGAAATATAAGCAATACATATATGTAAATACTCCAACTTCTTTTTTGTTTTTTTGGCCGGGGCTGGGTTTGAACCTGCCACCTCTGGCATATGGGGCCAGCACCCTAACCCCTTTGAGCCATAGGTGCCGCCCACCTTTGCTTTTTTAAAAACTTGTTTCTGGAAGTATTTTCTTTTCTTTTTTTTTTTTTTTGAGACAGAGCCTCAAGCTGTCCCCCTGGGTAGAGTGCTATGGCATCACAGCTCACAGCAACCTCCAACTCCTGGGCTCAAGCGAGTCTCCTGCCTCCGCCTCCCTAGTAGCTGGGACCACAGGCAC
>CAUYQV010028692.1:0-29837 GCA_963574575.1 Galagoides demidoff | reverse complement strand
GCCTGTGGTCCCAGCTACTTGGGAGGCGGAGGCAGGAGACTCGCTTGAGCCCAGGAGTTGGAGGTTGCTATGAGCTGTGATGCCATGGCACTCTACCCAGGGGGATAGCTTGAGGCTCTGTCTCAAAAAAAAAAAAAAATCTTTTACATATAGACACACAGCACACTTTATTTATTTATTTTTGAGGCAGAGTCTCATTTTGTCGCCCTTGGTAGAGTGCCGTAGCTTCATAGCTCACAGCAACCTCCAGCTCTTGGGCTCGGGTGATTCTCTTGCCTCAGCCTCCCAAGTAGCTGGGACTACAGGCACCCACCATAACTCCTGGCTATTTTTTTGTTGCAGTTTTGGCCAGGGCTGGGTTTGAACCCACCACCCTGGGTACATGGGACCAGCGCCCTACTCACTGAGCTGTAAGTGCTGCCCCACACGCCCTTTATTAATTAAAAATTTTTTTTGTATTTTTAGAGATGAGGTTTCATTATATTGTCTAGGCCATCAAACTCCTCAGCTGAAGTAATCAGCCTCCCAAGTAGTTGGGACAGTAGGCATAAGCCATCATGTGTGGCTTATACTTTTTTTTTTTTGAGACAGAGTCTTACTATGTCACCCTCACTGGAGTGCCATGGTATCACAGTACACAGCAACCTCATATTCTTAGGCTTAAGCAATTCTCTTGCCTCAGCCTCCCAAGTAGCTGGGACTACAGGCTTATACTTTTTTTGTAAACTCAGAGTTATGTCAATCAAGAATGATTTCAAAACTGACTTTTTTTTATCATGGAAGTATATGCCCTTTTAAAATAGAAAGGGCATGTATAAAATTTTGGACTTAGAAATATCCATACAAAGTTAGAATTTGAAAAAGATTCTTGCATGGGTCATCAAAAATGGTTAATGAGTATATAAAATAAGATGTTATTCCAGGCCTATGCCATAATGTTGGAAGAAAAATACAAAATATATGGAAAATAAAATAAAAGTTCCTTGTTAAAATAAAGTTTTCTAATAATAGAACAAATGCTTATCAAAGCTATGATGGGAAACATTTTTATCTAACCCATCACCACCACCAAAGGGTATTTAAGATAGATTTGGTAGTTAATACCTATTAATTAGTATTTATTTTCTAGAGATTTAGGTAGTATTTATCTATAAAAATAATATTTAAGCAGCTTTGTCCTTTGTCCGTAGAGAATCTTTCTTTAATCCCCTCATACCACCATAAAGGAACAGCAAGCATTATTGCTTTACAGTCATTTAGAAATTTAACAAAAATGTCAAGATCCCTGTTTCTCATTTCATTGACATTTTTATTCAGTGAGACTTGAGTCTTTAAGCAGGGATTTAACACTGTCAAAATATGTATTTCACATAATTCATTTTAAGCAACATTGAAAAACATTAACAGTCCTTGATTTGATTGTCATGAGAAACTGTTATTTAGTCAGCTAAACTCTCACTTTACTAGTATAGTCATCATCTATAAATTAGTGGAAAATACCAATGTCAATTGAAAATGGATAGTAGGGTGGTGCCTAGGGCTCAAAGGAGTAGGGCACCAGCCCCATATGCCGGAGGTGGCGGGTTCAAACCCAGCCCTGGCCAAAAAAACTGAAAAAAAAAAAAAGAAAGAAAGAAAATGGGTAGTAAATAGGAGGAAGTATCAAATACCTATTTCCACTACCCAATTTTTACTTAGTGTTGTCCTTGACTCTGGCATTGAAAATCATCTGCACAAGTATGTTAGGATGTAGCAAATAATTTCTAGCAGGATATTGGTTACCCTTAGAAGGAGGCTCTTACTAGAAGAGACAGGAGAGGAGGCTTCTAGGAAGCTAGTTAGACAGTTATTTTCATTTTGAGAGAATTCATTGAGCAGTACTCTGAAGTGAGTGCTTTTCTGAATTTACATTTTATTTTAACATTAGCAGACTGTTGTACTCTCAGGTTTATAGAAAATGAAGGATTGGATTTGGTATTTTGAGATCCTGGTGCCTTTGAGATATCTTTATGGATATGACTAATAAGCAGTTGGTTATATAGTTCTGAAGCTTGGAGGAAAGGTGAGAACCAGAGATAGTTTTTTTTTTGTTTGTTTGTTTGTTTTTTTAGAGACAGAGCCTCAAGCTGTCACCCTGGGTAGAGTGCTGTGACATCACAGCTCACAGCAACCTCCAACTCCTGGGCTTAAGTGGTTCTCTTGCCTCAGCCTCCCAAGTAGCTGGGACTACAGGCACCTGCTACAACACCTGGCTATTTTTTGGTTGTAGTTGTCATTGTTGTTTGGCAGGCCCCGGCTGGATTTGAACCCATCAGCTCTAGTGTATGTGGCTGGCACCTTAGCCACTTGAGCTACAGGCAGCGAGCCTAGAGGTAGTTATTTGTGAATCTTCAACTTCTAGGTGGTAGTTAAGAATAGCTTTAATTAAACCAGCCAGGTATAGTTTATTGAGAGAGAAGGTGGCTGAAGACAGAACTTGAGAAACACCAGAGTTCAAGGGACTGGTAGAGGAGAGTTGCTAATGGCTGAATGCTTCTGAAAACCAGCATTCAAGGAGTAAATAAAGAGGACCCAAAATTTAGTTGGAAAAAGGTTAGCCAGAACCAGAAGACTGTTGTATCATGGAGTCAAGAAGTGTGCAGAAAGGGAATGATGATTAGTTACATGTCAGGAGACGAGACTGAAAATTTCTGTTGAATTTGGCCTTTTAAAGGTCATATGTGAACTTAAGAGTTGAGGTTTTGGAGCAAGGTATACTTGATTTTTGTCTCTATTTTTATTTGTGCAGCTTTGAGCAAGTTATTTGACTTCTCTAAACTTTAATTTCTTGCCCTTTTAAAATAATAGTCCTTGCCTATCAGAGTTGTGTGAACACTGAGTGAGAGAATGTATGTGAAGTCAGCACGGAGACTGCCCTGGAGTCAGCACTGAATAAATGGGAGCTGGGGGTGTGGAACACAGTCTCAAGGGTTCAGGTTATGGTGGGAGCTGGGGGTGTGGAACACAGTCCCAAGGGTTCAGGTTGTGGTGGGTTGAGGAATTAAATGGAAACGATTTTTTTTTTTTTGAGAATTTATGGTTTAAGAAGGAAAAAGGATTATTTGGTATCTAACAGTAAATTCTACCGATAGCCTCAAGGAAAATTTTCACTTTAGGAGGGAAAGTGGCCTAAGGAAAAGGGACTGGAACAGGAAGGAAATAAACAGTGAAGGTGGTGGAAGGGAATGGAGTGTAACTGTGTTTGGTACCTTAAAGTTGGTTCAGAATATCTTCTTGAATCTCCTCTGGTTTTCTGCTTCCAACATAAGCTATATTTTTTACTCATGTTCAGTTTTTTCAGTATTTAGAACTCAATTAGATGAGACACCAAGTAAGAATTATCATTATCCTATTGAACTTGCTAATCATACCAACACAGGAATGATGTAGAGAGAAATCATTCTGCAGCTTTTCCTCATCTCTCCTTTATCACCTAGTCAATAACCAAGTCCTGTTGGATTGCTTCCAGAATTCCCTCTTACCTCTTCATGCACATTGCTGTGCCCCTAGATTACACTCGTCTTTCACCTGAGTTGTCATTTGTATCAGTGACTTTTCTGGCTTGTGTTTCACTTCATTTAATCTTATTGCTCCCTTGCCTAAAATTCTTCTATCTTCCAATTGCTTTATTTTTTTCAATTCAAAATATCCCAGTGCCTATTTATTAAGCATTTGTTGCCAGAAATGAACAAGGCGGGTTCCTTTTAACTTCCTGTCTTGTGAAGCTGTCAAAAGCAGGCATAGTGATCCCTGCCCGTAGTCTCAGCCACTTTGTAGGCGGAGGCAGGAAGATTGCTTGAGGCCATAGTTTCAGACCAGCCTGTGCAACATAGCAAGACCCTGTCTTTTTAAAAACTTTTAAAAGCTGTCCTTAAAATGTTAACTCTTTGTATGTCCTAAGGCCTTCGTGGGGGTAAAGGTGGGCTTCACCCTGTACAGTTAGTTGTCCAGCTCTCTGCTTCCTCCCTCTGACTGTACTCTTAAGTTCCTGTCCTACTGTAACTACTACGTATTCCTTCACTTTTCTGGAATATCCCCTGCCTCTTCCTCACTACCCGTTAAACTCCTTTTCATCGTTCAATTCCTGTCTCAAACTTTACCTTTTCTGTAAAGCCACCTTAACTGTTACCTCAGCAAACATAAACACTTTCCTTTGTGTTCACATTGTATCCTGAGCTAAGCTCCACAGCATTTGAACTGACTAGGATACTTTCAGATTAGGAACTGTGTCACTTTATTTTCAAGTCCTAGAACCTAGGAAAGTGCCTAGCTCATACTAATTAGAAGTAATTACCATTAGTTGAGAAATTGATGTGTGTCAGGAAAGTGCTAAGAGCAAATATAAATTATCCTATTTTATTCTCAACAACAGTGGAAGTAGCTATTACAGTATCCCTATTTTCTAGGCAAGAAAACTAAAGATAAAGAGATTAAATCATTTGTCCAGTGTCTCACAAATAGGTAAATGATAGACTCAAGGTTTAAATCTTGGATCCTGTGATTTCAAAGTGCATGGTCTTAACTTTCAAGTTCTCCATTATAAATAAATAATTGTTTAAAGAATTCTGATTTTTATTGATAATTATACCAAGAAATATTGGGGAAGTTTTTAATTTCTGGAACACATATCTAAAATAGAATTTTGGGGTGGCGCCTGCAGCTCATTTGAGTAGGGCGCCAGCACCATATACCGAGGGTGGCGGGTTCAAACTTGGCCCTGGCCAAACTACAACAAAAAATAACCAGACATCATAACAGGCGCCTGTAGTCCCAGCTACTTGGGAGGCTGAGGCAAGATAATCGCCTAAGCCCAGGAGTTGGAGGTTGCTGTGACACCATGGCACTCTACCAAGGGCAATAAAATTGAGACTCTGTCTAAAGAAAAATAATAATAGAATTTTGCTGATTAGTAATTAGCATGGTTTATTTATTCGTATGGTGCTTTAAGATTATGCCCCTGGGTGGGAAAGGGGTGAGGGATGAAAAATTACCTGTTGGATACAATGTACACTATTTGAGTGATGGGTTCTGCTATACAAAATATCCCTGTAGTGAAACTACACTTGTACCCCCTAAATCTATTGAAATTTTTAGAAAAAAAGTTATGTCCCTGCATTTGTTGAAGCAGATAAAGAAATGTTGTGTTTTGTACTTATCTAAGGAGAGAAAAAAACTTTCATTTTAAATCTATTTGATATGTTTATGTGTAAATATTAATATAGAAAACATAAATATATAAAGATATACTAACATACATACTGTATAAAAATAATGTGAAAAATAATAGAACTCTTTAGGAACATACAGTATAGTTGAGGTAACCCTTAACATAAGTGAAAGAATTAAAGAGCAATTGTTAAATTGTCTTAAATAAGGGAAAAATTACTGCTCAGTAAAAAGCAGCAGAGGGAGGCTTGGGGCCAACAGCTCAGTGGCAAGGGCACCAGCTACATATACCTGAGCTGGTGGGTTCGAATCCAGCCCAGGCTTGCCAAACAACAATGACAACTACAACCAGAAAATAGGCGTTGTGGTGGGTGCCTGTAGTCCCAGATGCTTGAGAGGCTGAGGCAAAAGAATTGCTTAAGCCCAAGAGTTTGAGGTTGTTGTGAGCTGTGATGCGATAGCACTCTACCCAGGGCGACTTAGTGAGACTCTGTCTCAAAAAAAATAAAACAGCAGAGGCTTTTAGGGAAGAGGGCAGTTCAGGGACAGTAAGTGGCATTTGAATTTAATAAGAGGTAGAAAGGAAAAAAACTTCCATCTCAAGTCTCCAAGATGATAAAGTAAATGAATTCATATTATTAAATACAAAACAATTACATCACCTGGAGTTCTTTCCCTTGTGAGCCTGAAAAACAAACAATATCCCTTGTCTGCCTTACAATGCTTAGAAATATGTTAACTGTAGTATTAGTTTGTGTTTGTTCTATTAGAATAGAGTTTATGTTTTGAAAATGTCATTGTGGATTTCAGGGTAATTAGCATCCTTGGTTGGACATGCAAGTGATATAAAATGGAAGAAGAGGTTATCGTGGCAATCTTAATTTGACCAAAAATGGGAAAATGCAAAATGTTCTTACAGTTTACTCTTTTCCTTTTGAAACAGCAAACTCATTATTACATTGGGTAAGAAACAAAAAAGAAAGAATGAGTCTTCAGATGAAATATCTGATGCAGAGCAGATGCCACAGCATACATTCAAAAATCAAGACTCTCAAGTAAGTATTAAAATCTCTTCTGAGGAAAGAAACACTGTTAGGATTGTTTTAGGTAGTATAATATTGCCTTATAGATATTTACAGTGTAGATTAGTGATAAAAGTACCTTTTATTGTAAGATAGAACTTAGAACTTATAGCATAGCATTATTACAATATGCCCTTAGTAGTATTCCCATAGAATATTAGACTTGGTTGAGGAAATTTACATATCCTCTCCAAACCCCTCATTTTTCAGACAGTGAAACTGAAGCCCAAAGAGGCAAAGTAACAATAACAAAGTACTCGATGACTTTTAGCATGGAGAAATATCTAGTGATATTATCGTGAGCTTATAGAATGCTTTTGAATGAACTTATGTTGGCAGTGTTAATTTTTTAAATCACGTGCAAATAACAAAGCAAATACATTGAATCATTCCTAGAAATAATTCCTCTAGTCTGCTTCTGTTGAAGAAAAGATAACCGATTATACTTAAAATGCCCCAATATAGACATAAATACTGTGCACTTTGCCCTTTTTGCTTTAGGAATAGGTGGATATTCAAAATAACCCTGTGAAGTTAAAAATTATATATAGTGAAGGTCATAATAATTCAGGCCACCCTCTGCTCTGTAATAATTAAAATATAATTGTAGGCCATAGGGGTGGTGGCATTTGTTGAGTTCTGGGGCCAGAAAGCCCCTGAATGGCCTTTCTTCTTCCTTATGCAGCTTCTTATCCAATGGGAGAGTAGTGGCTCAAGGCTCCTGGGCTGCTGCAAGAGTTGAGGTAAGGGCAGTGACTGAAGCTCCTAATATTATATGGCCTGGCTTTTCTTCATATGTTATCCTTAACTTAGGCAAACTTATATTTAACTTATTCAATATGAGACAAGTTAGTTTAATTTTTGCTAGAATAATGCTGGCCATGTTTCCATTATGCAGTTGCCAAACCGTGGAATGGCAGGGCAGGTTAACATGTGCGTTTCTTCCATGCTTTCCACTACAGCGGCAGATGGCTTTCAGGGCTGTGTTGCTTTAACACCAGAAACTAAAAGGAAAATGTATGGTGAAGGAAAGAAATATTTCCCAAGAGTTATACATCTGTATTTTTGATATATTGCCATTATATAATAATTATGTCATCATGTAAATTATGGAAAGGTGTGTGTAGCTTTTAACCACAATAGGAGATTGTCCAGATTGAACTTTTGGAAACTAATTAAGGTTTGGAGTTAGGTGGAACTCTAAATATGTGATTTGGTCTTTAATTTTAGTAGAGAATATTTTAGTAGTCCAACTATATATAGAGACCTAAATTAAAGAAAAAAATGCCCCTACAACAGATCATGCTATTAGGATCATAACAGGAAACAGGTGATAGGTTATCACAGTGAAGTATTGTACGAGTTGTTTACAAGCATAACGCTTCTGGCATCTTACACAAAGTGCTGTGAGAAAAGGCAGAAGTAAGAAATTAGAAGGGAGAATTTATCCATATTTTAACTTGTGTTTTAAAAGTCATAGAAAAAGAAACCTAGAATAAAGCACATTAGTCAAAAATATGGATATCAGATTAGTTTTATGTTTTAAAACTGGTAGAGATGTTGTGTGACAGAGAAAGATAATTGGCCAAAGTGACGCCTTATTTGGTTTTACTTAATTAATGTATAACTATATACTCCAGTGGCATATAATTTATGATAAAATCATCTACAGTCTCATACTTTTATAGACTTTTGAATTAATCTGTTAGTCTAATAAAGTCTTCATAGGATGAGGAGGGAGTTTGAATAAGTGACCCTCCTTCTGTTTTGTGAAGAATCGCCCAAGTGTTCACTTTTGTGAGTTTGCAGGATTCTTTCAGGTCACTCATTTACTATTTACTAAAGATTAAGTGAGACATTTCTAAGTACTAATAGATCCCTAAGTGACCAGAAAGGAAATTATAGTGCTGAAAACATCCAACAGAATTTTCTAAAAATGTGCTGAATTGTTCTCAAACTTTATTATTTAAAAGTCATACCCAGTGAGATATTAATAAATACATGTTATTGTTAGAATAATAAATGTCACAGTTGTTTATTAAACTATTCTTGAACATTAAGATCTATATGATGACCATAATAGAATTCTAAATTTTTTTTAGCCTAGTGTCAGAAATCCGCAGAATTTTCCCCACCAGGGAAAAATAAATAATTCACATCTTTTTCAAAATGGAATGTGGGAAAATTGGATTCCTGGCAGTCCCTTTAGTATGACTTTTATGTTATACCTATATGTCTCCTATGAACGTGTTATTTTGAGGTTTAAAAACCTAAATGCCTTAAAGCCAGGAGACAGTGACTCCACCTAGATGAGGCCTGGCCGTGGCTTCTGCATTGGACTGACCATATTAGTACCTTTGTTTCTCATAATGCTATTTTCACAAGAGAAAAGAGGCAGAGGCTCATGTTAAAGGCCACTGAAATCTTACTTGGATACAAATTAACAGTTTGTGCCCACACTGCAGCACTGACTCGGCCAATTTTGTCATGACTCTGGAAGTAAATGAAAGACCTGCCAAATAGGAAACAGGCAGAAACCAAAAGAACTGTGGGTTATTTTGCCGGTTGCATTTTGGGGGAGTGTTGTGAAAGATACTAAGTATATAGAAGAAGATGGAGTAGAATAAAGAAGGGATGGATTTACCAAATGTTGAACAATAGAACAGTTGGCTGAGATGCCTTTACCTAGCAGGATTTTAAGGAAGTAGAAAAGTAAACTTAAACTCCTTGGAATTTTCAGTGAGATTTTTCTTTTATGGTGGAAACATCAAAAGATTTGTAACTTTGTTGGTTTTTTATCTTTAAGTTCTCTTTATAATATAAAACTTTTGAAACAAATACTAGACATTTAGGGAGGTAAGTAAAGTCATGTGTATTTGAGTACTGATTTTAAATTACTCAGATTATTTAAAAATCATGTTACTTTATAATACTTTGTAGAAGGCTTAATTTTGCTTGATGATAGTGATCCTCTTTATTTTTAAAGAAAGCTAGTAAAGTTAATGAAACGGTTCCTTCATTCAAAATTATTTGGTAGATTTAATTCTTTATCATCATGTATATTTCCTTTAAAACATTTAATATTTTAATTTATTCTGCTTTAAACACAATTTCACATGCTTTGACAAATATTATTTAGTTTCTTCTTCTAGGTTTATGTCCCCAATTAATTATTTAGCCAGTATTCATCTTATACACCTTTTAGATAATGGGGCTAAAACTGTGAAAGTATAAATAGTTTAAAATATGTATTGCCCAAGGTGTGACATGCTTAAATAAAACAAATACCTTTTTATTCTTAACAATAGCTTCTAAAGAAAAGTAAATATTATAATAATAAAGGTATTACTAATAAAACATATTTTGCCCAACCTGCGTAATAGTTTTTAAAAAGAGAGATCCCTGTGTTCTTAACAATTTTCAAAGGAGGTAATAAAGATGTTTCTAATCTTTGTTACTTAAAATAGTAAAACTATGGGAAGATTGTAAACCTGTGGCAAAGGGCAAATTACAATCTTCCTTTATGTAAGAAGAAAGATAGGAAAAAATGAGTGTTGAATTTAACTTTAAAAATTTAATATACAAAATTGCCAACTTTGGGGGTAATCATTTTGAAAATTGTTCTTTCAAAATAAGTCACACGAATCTGATCCTTGTGGTTCATTACAGAAAAGAAGATCAAATCGACAAATTAAAAGAAAAAAATATGCAGAAGATGCAGAAGGGAAACAATCTGAAGAGGAGGTTAAATGCTCCATGAAAATAAAAAAGAATTCAGCTCCTTTACCTGGTGAACAGCCTTTGCAATTATTTGTGGTAAGACACATTTGGGATTATGACAAAACATTTCAGACTGATGTAAATTATATAAAATATTTATGTTGTTATGCCTCCTAAAAACTGTTCCAGCTTATTTTCCTGGATTCTATATTATTAATTACAGAGTCATTCAAATTTGAACCCTTAGGGATTCATCCTTTCTTCGTTTTTCTTTGTTACTTCAAATTGTCAACTTATTTTTTATCCCCTACATGTATCTTTCTGAAATTCCTTCAGAAAGAAAATGACATTAATTTCCTATTGAAAACTCCCCTAATGGTCCTTTTAAAAAACTTTTTTAAAAAATTTTAGTAGATTTAGGGGGTGCAAGTGCTTTTTTTTATTACATGGATGAATTGTATATTGCTGAAGTCGGGACTTTATCACCAGAAGAGTGTACATTGTAACCGATTGGTAGGTTTTTATCTCTCCCCTCATCAGCTTTCAGTGTCCATTATACTGCTTTATGACTATGTGTATTCTTTGTTGAGCTCTCACTGATAACTGAGAACTTGTGGTATTTGTTTTTTCATTCCTGAAACATTTCACTTAGGATAATGGTCTCTAATTCCATCTAAGTTGCTGCAAAAGGCATGATTTCGTTCCTTTTTATGGCTGAGTGCTCCTCCGTGGTCCACATATGCCACATTATCCACTCATCAGTTGATGGACACACAGGTTGATTCCATGTCTTTACGATTATGAGAATTGCACTGCAGTAAACATGTGGGGGCAGGGATCTTTTTTATAAAAACACTTTTTTTCCTTTGGGTAGATAACTGGTGGGAATTGCTGGATTGAATAGAGTTTCCTAAATCTTACAAAAATAATGATGCCTTTTTAGCACAGTTTATTAAAGCCTTTTGGATTTTCTGGTTTCATTTCCTGCAACTCATTCCTCTGCTTTATGAACATAGTTCCCAGAACGCCATGTTTTAACACCTCTCTGCCTTACTATGCCCTTTTCCTCGTCTATAATTCTCTTGGTCCCCCTTGTCTTCTTTGTAAGCCACTCATTGCTAGCTGAGTGAGCCTGAGTCCTTGGTGGTACCAGTGGTGGTAATAATGGAGGTGGTAATAGATTAAACTAGTTAACAGGTGTAAAGTACTGAGAATAATGTCTGACGTGTTACACAGCACAGTATGGGGCTGGGCATGGTGGTCCACACCACTGGACTCTGGCAGACTAAGGGAGGAGGATCACTTGAGGCCAGGGGTTTGAGTTCAGCCTGAGCAAGAATGAGACCCTGTCTCTACAAAAAAATAGAAAAATTGTCCAGGTCTGTAGTCCCAGCTAACTCAGAAGGGTGAGGCAGGAGAATCACTTGAGTTTGTGGTTACAGTGAGCTATAATGATGCCGCTGCACTCTAGCCTGGGTACAAAGCACAGTATGTGTGCTGTGATGATGACAAGGACAGTAACAATGGCCATATATTACTTCCATTTTGTATTTCTTTCTTTTGTTTAATTATTAGGGAATCATTGAGGGTACAGAAAACCAGGTTATACTGATTGCATTTGTTTAGGTAAAGTCCCTCTTATAATTAATTGTGTCTTGTCCCCAAAAGGCGTGTCACACACTGAGACCCCACCCCTTCCTCCTTCCCTCTCTCTGCTCTTTTTCCCCTGTGCCCCTCCCTGCCTCCTTCTCTCTGTCTCTCTCTGCTCTCCCCTTCCCCCACCCCCCACTATGTACTAGGTCATTAATTGTCCTTACATCAAAACTGAATACATAGGATTCATGCTTCCCCATTCTTCTGATGCTTCCCTAAGAATAATGTGTTTGGCTTCCATCCAGTCCATTTTTGTATTTCTAACATTTATCATAGTGCTCAGCAATTATGTAAATAATTCCTTGTTGAATATTAGTACGTTCATAAACATACAAATGGCAACTTAAATATTTTTCTGAGTATGTTCAATCTTGGGTTTTTTCCTTGCCCCCATAGGAGAATCCCAGTGAAGAAGATGCTGCAATTGTAGACAAAATACTGTCTTCTAGAATTATAAAAAAGGAAGTAAGTAATGGCAAATTACATCTTGCTTTATATTTTCTGGCCTACCTAAAGAATTACAGTTATTGATTTTATTTTCTCAGATCTCACCTGGAGTGATGATTGATACAGAAGAATTTTTTGTAAAATACAAGAATTAGTAAGTATTTCAGTTAGAAAAATAGTTGAAAGATGTTGATTTAAATATAAATTAATATACTTAGTATATAATATGTAAAGTTAAAATTAACGGGTTTCATTGTATCTACATTTTTAATGATAATTTTACTATTTATAATTGCACAGACTTAAAGTCATTAAAAAGTAAAAAGGGTCTATTAGAAAACCTTTTATGTTAAAATTGAATGTATTTTTCCCCTATAAAATGGTTAATTATCAAATTGCAGGAATCTTCTTAAAATATACTTTTACAGGCAATTGATCCATCTCAGCCTTCCAGAGTTACAGACCAGCCTAAGGCAGAGCAAGACCTCATCTCTAAAAATAGCTGGGCATTGTGCGGGCACTTATAGTCTCAGCTACTTGGAAACCGAGGCAAGAGAAGCGCTTAAGCCCAAGAATTTGAGGTTGCTATGAGCTGTGATGCCATGGCACATGGCGACATAGTGAGACTCTGCCTCCCCCACCCCCGAAAAAGAAAAATATGCTATTTTTTCTTACTATTTTTTTAATTTTAATTTTTTTGACTGGGGCTGGGTTTGAACCCACCATCTCTGGCATATGGGGCCTGCGCCCTACCCTTTTGAGCCACAGGTGCCGCCCAGTATTTGTTATATTGTTTAACTTTTCAGATTTTATTATTTTTATATTTTATAAAATATATTTATATTTATTATTTTATAAAAGACATTTCTTTCTTTCTTTCGTTTTTTTTCTTTTTTTTTTTTTTTTTTTGAGACTAGTCTTACTCTGTCACCCTGAGTAGAGGAGTGCCATGGCATCATAGCTCACACCATCCTCAAACTCTTGGGCTCCCAAGTAGCTGGGAGGACAGGTGCCCACCACAGCTCCCAGCTAGTTTTTCTACTTTTAGTAGAGACAGGGTCTTGCTCTTGGTCAGGCTGATCTCAAACTCGTGAGTTCAAGCAATCCACCCACCTCAGCCTCCCAGAGTGTTAGGATTACAGGTGTGAGCCTCCAGACCTGGCCATAAAAGACATTTCTGATTTATCTTTAGTCCCAGCTGCTCAGGATGCTGAGACAAGATGATTATGTGAGCATAGAAGATCAAGGCCAGCCTGGGCAGTATAGCAAAACCTTGTCTCTTAAAAAAAGAAAGCGTTTTTGATATTTAAGTTTTTGATGTCAGATGTACAGAATGTGATGATTTGACATTAAAAGTTTAAATTTTAATCTTGGTTATAGGTGAATTAACTTGTAAGAGTTGCTAATTTCCAGAAAATTAGGATTCTTTGTTTAGTTTCCAACTTTTGTCTATACCTCTATGAAAACATTTATTTTTTTTCCATGAAAACATTTTAAGTAAAGTTACATGGGTTTCAAAACAGGTTAGCTTTCTGATCATGACAAAACTGTTTCAATGAAAAAGCATTAAAGATAAATCACATCTTGCTGTTAAACTTTTAATCATTTTGTTTCTATATGGCAATGGAGACCTTTGAACTACAATCTTAGGATACAGTAATCATAGTGACTTTCTTTTAGAAACTCTGTGGAGTCTATTAAAATTAAATGAAATGAGCTACCTACCTATAACATTGAAAATAATGTTTTGTTTGGATGTTAAGATTAAAGTACATCTAGAAAGACATGGTTTTCTATATCATCCTAATATATTGCTTTTATAAAAATTTTAGCTCCTATCTTCACTGTGAGTGGGCCACAGAACAGCAACTTTTGAAAGATAAAAGGATCCAGCAGAAAATCAAACGGTTCAAATTGAGACAAGCACAAAGAGCACATTTTTTTGCAGACGTAAGAAAAAAATAAGACAATTATGTGTTGGACTCTGAACACGTAGTATTTTATATCAAAAATTATTATTTTAATTCTTAGGCTTCCAATGTTAATATTTGAATGCAAATGCTATCTACATATTGAGTATTTTTCTCTCTCCAAAACGAGGTTGGAAGTTAGCTAAAATAAGAACACTGATATTCAGACTGGTAGATAATGCTTTTACTTTTAAGATAGCCTGTATTTCAGTACTTAAGAGTTGAACGTAGCTGTGTTAATATCACAAAAAATTTATCAGCAAAGTTATTCAGGTAAAGGAAGCAATAATGTAGCAAATAAATGGAAGATAAGATTTTTCAGTACATGAAATACATTGCATATTTTTCCTAAACCAGCCTTGTGTGTGTGTGTACAGAGCATCGTTGAAAAAATTACTTTATCTTGCTAGGCCTCACAAAATGGCTTGATGTTCTATACTGCTCTGAAATATTTTTTAAATATGCTCTTTTTTTTAGAGCAGTTTTGGGTTCCTGTTAATTTTTTTATTTGAAATTTTAAAAACTTTTTCTTTTAAATGAAATAGTTGCAAGAATAGTATAACAAATTCCCACACACATTTTAACTAGATTTCCCATATGTTACTATTTTGCCATGTTTGATTTATCATTTTTTTAGGATATAAAAGCATAGGTTTATTTTATATTAGAGGAAAGAAAGTGGTGAGAGAGAATGCTCTATCATTTGTATTCTCTCTGTCCGTATCTCTGTCTCATGCACACACACTTTTTTGAACCATTTGAAAGTGAGTTGCAAGTACTTCAGTGTTTATTACCTAAAAACCAACGCATTCTTTACGTAAAAATAGTAGAGTTGACATTGATGCAGCATTATTATTTCATCTACAGACCTTATTCCTATTTCACTAGTTGTTCCACGAGTGTTTTATCTAGTTGAGAATGTAACCCGGCTTCACCTTGCTTGTAGTTGTAATGTCTTCATTAGTCATTCTCAGTTCTTGGATTTTTTTTTTTGAGACAGAGCCTCAAGCTGTCGCCCTGGGTAGAGTGCCGTGGCATCACAGCTAACAGCAACCTTCAACTCCTGGGCTCAAGGGAGTCTCCTGCCTTAGCCTCCCAAGTAACTGGGACCACAGGTGCCCGCCAAAACGCCCGGCTATTTTTTGGTTGCAGCTGTCATTGTTTGGCGGGCCTGGGCTGGATTCGAACCTGCCACCTTAGGTGTATGTGGCTGGCACCTTAGCTGCTTGAGCCACAGGCGCCGAGCCTCTTGGATATTTTTGAGGTTACAGTTCATTTGTTTTGTTAGATGTTCCTTGTTCAGGGGTTATGTGATTTTTTTTGCCTCACAGTTCAAGGTAGGCATTTTTTGAAAGAACACCACAGAAGTGATGCTCTGTCTTTTCAGTGAAAGCTGCCAGGTGGTACATGTACCTGCTTGCCCCATCGCTGGTGGTTAACACTGCATTAAGATGGTACCTGCCAGATTTCACCACCATGAAGTTTCTGTTATTCCCTTTGTAATTATTAAATCAACTCAAAAGTAAAGGTATTGTAATAGTTTGGCGGTTTGGGAATACTGGGGCATCCTTCCAGCACCTCAAAAGTCTCTAACTTGTTTACTGTTATCTGGAAGTTCCTAATGAACTGAAGATTTTTTTAAGAATTTAATTGATCTTTAATTTTTCATGAAGATTAACTTTTCTCTCCTGATTCAGGTATAGCATTAAAAAGGAGCTACGCAAATTTTCTTTATTCTTTTCATTTAATAGTGAAGTTCCTTTTTGTTCTGTTTTAGTTTGTTGTTTTTTGTTTGTTTTTGTTTTTGAGACAGAGTCTCACTTGGTTACTCTTGGTAGAATGCTGTGGCATCTTAGCTCACAGCAACCTCAAACTCTTGGGCTCAAGTGATCCTCTTGCCTCAGCCTCCCAAGTTGATGGGATTACAGGCACCTGCCACCACGCTTAGCTGTTTTTTGGAGACAGGGTCTCGCTCTGGCTCAGGCTATTCTTAAACCTGTGAGCTCAAGCAATCCTGCCTCAGCCTACCAAACACTGGGTATTTTAGGTTTTTGATTGAGGAATATTTGAGGATTGTATGTTTTAAGATACACAATCTGATGATTTGATGGACCTATACATTGTGAACAGTCACCTCAAGCTAATATATCACCTCAGTTACCACTTTCATTTTCTTTTTTTTTTTTTTTAATCTTTAAGTACCACTTTGCCATTCTGGTGTTGGGCAGTGCTCTTTGTCATTAGGTGTAGCTTATATGAAACCATAGGAATGGTAACATTGTCAAGAGGTTTAAGATAGAAATAAAGGCAGAGCCATGGAATACTATAACATGTAGAGCAGGCGTCCCCAAACTGCAGCCTGCCAGGTGTTTTTGCCGCCGCTGCCTGTCCTGCTTAGCAGCTGACTGGTCCTGGGGCCTGTAGTTCGGCTCTCCAACGGTCTGAGGGACAGTGAACTGGCCCCTGTTTAAAAAGTTTGAGGACCCCTGATTTAGAGGTTAAGGAGAGGAAAACAGGCAGCAGAGAAAGCTGAGATGGCTGTTGAAAGAAAGACTTTTGGAGATGAGTAGGGACTCACCCAGCACATAAGAGAAGGGATAGCAGTCTAGCCAGAAGAAAGAAAAGTGGGAGTAAACACATGGAAGTGGATGAGAACATGGAGCTTGAAAAATCATGTTTCTTACTTCTGGGGCATGAAGTGTGGGCTAAAGATGTGGCAGGCAATGGGAGGTGAGGTTGGAGGAAAGAAAGGACAGGATCCTGGGTACCAGTATGGACCCGATCCCCAAACACCGGAGAGTAAGGGAAGGATTTTAAGCAAGGAAGCAATTTGTAAGATGTATACTTGAGAAAGGTCACTTCAGGGACAATGTGAAAACACATGAAAGGGAGGCAAGACAGGGGTGGGTTGTTGGTAAAGGTCTAAATAAGAGGTGAGAATGAGGAAGGAGAACCAATCTGAAGTTATAGTTAAAAGTAGAATCTGTATGATTTGGTGACTTTTTCTTTTTTAAGATGGGGTGGGAGAGCAGAGAGAGAGAAGGTATCTAAGAGCATTTCTGGATATCTGGCTTGGGTGACTGAGTGTGGGGCATGGGGAGGGGGCTGTGTTACCCATTAAACCACTTGGAAAATACTGGAGGATTGTGGATTGAAGAGGTAACTCGAGGAGAGAGTTTGCATTCCAGGAGATGAGTGATGAGTGGGTGCAGGGCCATGCGGTAAAGAGTATTGGATACACCTGAGAAATGAGCCCACGGGTGGGATGACTGGTCTCCACCTCTTGCACCCTGAGTAAATTAGACAAAGAAAGGTATAGACTGGAGACTGTTGTCAGGATTTTTTTAAAGAACATATCTTCTGGACTAACTTATTTGGTTAATCTTATTTTTTACTGCTATGAGGTTGGTGTTACTATTTATAACATGGTTATTTATAATATCCTCGATATCTTTTGAAAATGGAAGAATTCCATTTATTGGAAAGCTTAATTGAAATCAAACTTAAGTTCTGTAGTGAAATGCTGGTAAATTCATCTCTACTTAAACCTTTCCACTTCTTTGTCCAATATCAATTGAGTTACTTTTTAATTTTAGATGGAAGAAGAACCATTTAACCCAGACTATGTTGAAGTAGACAGAGTATTGGAAGTCTCTTTTTGTGAAGATAAGGATACTGGTGAGGTAAATATTCAGTAAAAATACTTTTTAAGTTAGTAAAACCTAGTACTTTTTTTTTTTTTTGAAACAGAGTCTCACTTTGTGACCCTAGGTGGAGGGCCTGTGGCATCATATCTCACAGCAACCTCAAACTCTTGGGCTCGAGTGATTTTCTTGCCTCAGCCTCCCAAGTAGCTGGGACTACTGGCACCTGCCACAATGCCTGATTGTTTTTTAGAGACAGTATAGCACTCTGGCTCAGGCTGCTCTTGAACCTGTGAGCTCAGGCAATCTACCTGCCTCAGCCCCCCCAGAGTGCTAGGATTACAAGCGTGAGCCACTGCTCCCGGCCTAAACCTAGTACCTTTTTTTTTTTTTTTTTTTTTTTTGAGACAAACTCTCACTATGTCACCCTTGGTAGAGTGCTGTGGCGTCACAGCTCACAGCAACATCAAACTCTTGGGCTTAGGCAATTCTCTTGCCTTAGCCTTCCGAGTAGCTGGGACTATAGGCACCCACCACAACACCCGGCCATTCTTTTGGTTGCAGTTGTCATTGTTGTTTAGCAGGCCCAGGCTGGGCTCAAACTCGCCACCTTCAGTGTATGTGGCCAGCATCCTACTCACTGAGCTATGTGTGCCAAGCCTAAACCTAGTTCTTTTTAAAAGTAAAGGCCCGGGTGTCAAACCAGTAGCCCATGGGCTGCAGGCTGATCTTGTGAGGGCTCTTGTTATCTGTGGTGTCAGATATCATGAAAATTATGCACAGGTTTTTTAATTTTTTTTTGCTAATCAGCTTTGCTTAGTTTTGTGTATTTAATGTGTGGCCCAAGACAACTCTTGGTCCTCCACTATGTGGCAGAGAACAAAAAAGCTTGGACACCCCTGTAAGACCTAAAAACACTACAAAGTGTTTTCCTTTATTGATGCAGGTTAGTATATTTAAGCTGTTTCTAACTATTCTATATTTAAACTATTTCTTACTATTCTCTTTTTCAAAATGGTAAAATGAAATTTTACAAAATTTACCAAAATGGTAAAATTTTCTTTTCCAGCCTGTTATTTACTACTTAGTGAAATGGTGCTCATTGCCATATGAAGACAGTACTTGGGAACTAAAGGAAGATGTCGATCTTGCAAAAATAGAAGAGTTTGAGCAACTGCAAGCTTCAAGGCCTGATGCAAGACATTTGGTGAGAACCTGCCTTGGAAGGCTTTATACGGTCTTAGCACTTGTTTTTTGAATAGATTTAATGTCTGTTTTGAATTTTTTATTTAGTCCCTGGTATCTAATTATTATAGTCTTTTTAATTGCTATATAATATCATATATATATTAATTTAGCTATTATTTGTGAATGATCCAGTTTTTGCTGTCACCAGTAGTGCTGCATTAAATGTCAGGCCTTTGTACATGTTTCTGTAAGATGATTTATATGAAGTATAATTGCATGGTCACAGTGTGTGTGCATTTGCAATTTTAATAAGTAATTCCTTTCAGATTTACCTCCAGAAATGTTGCTTCTTTTAGCACTTCTACCTCATCTCTGAATTTATTTCTCCTTACACCTTCTGTTACATCACTTATATGAATGTCAATAATACCAGTTCCAGCCCTCGTCTAGAGTTATCAGTTTTGTTCCCTTCGTTTGTTTTACGCTGCGAGAGTTGTCAGTTCCCTAGTTAAAGAAATACCATATTATGCCTACCTTTTCTTTTCTGTAAACCCATTATTTCTTCAGTAACTGTACAGTTTATGTTTCCATAGAGGCTTTTTTTTCGAGAACCTTTTTTGTAGAATATTGTTAGAGGCCTGCTAAACTAGGTACACCGATGTCTTATGGATTACATCTACCTATCTCCCCCTCTCAAAAAAAAGAACAGAAGAAGCCTGAGTAGGTTATTGATTCTTATAGTACAGAAACCATAGAATTCTAGAAGATTATAGCAAATTATGATATTGCTAATAATTATGTGTTTTACTTTCATTTCTTCTAAACAAGATTATTGCTGTCTATTATTGCTATATCTATTCTTAGGAACCAGCCAAAAGAAATTCACGTTAAGGAGACATTACAATTTTATTAAACTTTTTTTTTCCTGTTTTCTTTCAAATATAATTTGGTCATAGAAATTTGTTTCTTCACTACTATCCCATGTTAAGTTGGCTAAAGAAAAAAAAACGAATTTTTTTTGTCTGTTAAAGAAAGTTTATATGTGAAAAGACAGGAGCAGATTACTTTTGGGTTAGCACCAGAGTGAGGAAGGCTGCCCTGATAAATTTGGATTTTTCTAAATATTCCATGGAGGAGACCATTGTTTTTATAATAATTATTTTCTGGTCTTTCTAATATCAGGTCTTCTTACTTTATTTTCCACTGATGCCCATACACTATTACTAAAAGCACGGTTGTTTACTCCCATTCTTTTAACTGCTAAATGCTGTTCCTTGAACCAGAAAATAGAAGTTTCAACTAGTTCAGAGAAGAGTGTGTCAAGGGATGTTAGGAAAGGGACAGATTTTCATTTGGTGGTTGGGGAGGGTGCCTTGGTACCTTTGAGTGAGCTGTTTCTTTGGGTCATAGTTGGGGAGGGTGCCTTTAGCACCTTTGAGTGAGCTGTTTCTTTGGGTCATAGTTGTCAGTCAAAGGTGTACATCGGAATCTTTTCTGGAGCTTTTCAGAATGTACTAGAGGTGCTTTAGGTATATAGTAGAGGTAAAGGGGACTCGGCCTCTAGAATTAATCCCCTTAATTAATGTAAAATTGATGACAACGAAGCTAGACTGTTATAGGTAAATAATGGAGCAGGTGATTTTTTTTTTTGGCCAGTCCATTATTGTTAATTAAAATTATATGTAAATCATATATTTTCAGAGATTATATCACTAAAATTTATCTCTGATCCAAAGTAATGTAATATTAATGGTGATTGGATTGCTAAAAAGAAGCTATATAGGTTATGATTTAATATGGAAATTATTTTAAGAGTAGTCAAAATATTATATATTAATTATTTTAAAGTTAATTGGATATTATTTAAAAAATATTTTTGTTTAGTAAATCCTATTTGTACTAAGTAGCATCAGAACTTTTTTTTTTTTTTTTTTTTTTTTAAAGACAGAGTCTCACTATGTTGCACTCAGTAGAATGCTATTAGGTCGCAGCTCACAGCAACCTCAAACTCTCGGGCTTACGCGATTCTCTTGCCTCAGCCTCCCAAGTAGTTGAGACTACAGGCGCCTGCCACAACACCTGGCTGTTTATTTGTTATAGTTGTCATTGTTGTTTAGCTGGCCTAGACCAGGTACAAACCCACCAGCCTCAGTGTATGTGGCTAATGCTATACCAGTGAGCTATGGGCACCAAGCCATCAGAACTTGAATAACCAGTTCTATTTTTATTATACTGATAGCTTGTCTTGTTTTTAATTTACAGTCCCTATACATTTACTTGGTTATCTTGATAATTTTTAGAAGTGTAGTTTTGTTGATTAGTAACAGTATAATAGAATTTTAAAGTTGAAGACAATAGGAAACCTTTTGCTTGTTTCTCAAAAATTTATTTATTGTACTGAGACCTAGACTCCTAATTTGGGGCTAAGATAATGGTATGTCTTCACCTATTTGGGAATATTCAGAAAATTTATGTTTTAGCTTTCAGGATAAGTTTATGACAGCTTTCTATTGCTGAGAAAGAAAAATTATATTTGAATATATATAACTAATGTGAGTAAAGAAATTTTTACATGTAATGTTATACTTCTTTGCTTCTAGATTTCTTTTGAAAGAGAAACTTTATACCATAAATGTCAGAAGTGATATTATGGACATAAGTAGTAATTTGTATGGCAGATTGAAAATATGTGTGAGAAAATCTGATTTACATCATTCATCTTTTTTGAAGATAGTTTTATTAAGATTGAAGTGACATAGCAAGCTGTGCCTATAAAGGTGTATAGTTCTATAAGTTTTGACATATGAAAGGTCATATCAAAGGTCAGGAAGTACTGTGATCACATTTTCTCATAGGCCATTGTGCTCCTTCCTTGTAAATCTTCCTTCTTTCTACCCACTCCCCATTTCCAAGGAACTGTCATCTTCTTAATTGTCACCATCATCAGTGTTTTATTTTCTATAATTTTATATAAATGGACACTATATGTTCTTTTTAATATGGCTTGTTTTGTAAGCATAACTATTTTGACCTTCATGTCGACCAATTTTGATAATTGATCTCTTTTTTCGTAACAGAATTGATCCCTTTTTAATACAAAGTAGTATTTCATCGTAATTGGTATTCTATAATGTTTTTGTCCATTCACCTTCTGATGAATATTTGTTTGCTATTAGAAATAAAGCTTTAAAAAAATCAAAAAAGGAAGCTGCTATGAATGTTAGCATAGAAGTCTATATAGATGATGCTTTCATTTCACTTGACTCAATACCTATGAGCAAAATAACTGAGTCATGGTATTTGTATGTTTAACTTTTTAATAAACTGCCAAACTTTTTTCCTACTTTCCATATTATATTCCCACCAATAGCGAATGCGAGTTCTGTTGATTTACATCCTTGCCAAAACTCGATACTGTCAAGTGTTTTTAATCTTAGCAATTCTAACAGAAGTATAATGGTGGGAGTGTCATTGAGGTTTTGATTTGCATTTCCTTAGAATTAAGGATTTTGAGCATCTTTTCATATGTTTATTTGCTTTTTATTCATCTTTAATAAAATACTTGTTCAGATACACTAAATGTCTGTAAATTGACCACCTCAGGGACTGTAACAAACTGGTGAATATACAGAGGGGGCCAACATGAGGAATGAGATCGGAACTGATTACATACATGTGGTTTATGTCCAGTCTATGAAAATTAGTTCAACATACAGAGGTGGTCAACTATGGAAATTCTACCATATTTTGCCTGTTTTTTATTGACTTGTTTGTTTTCCTATTAAAACTTTAAGATTTTGGCCAACTGCAGTGGCTTACATCTATAATCCTAGCACTCTGAGAGTCTGAGGCAGGAGGATTGCGTGATCTCAAGAGTACAAGAGCAGCCTCAGCAAGAGCAAGACCAAGAAGACCTCATCTCTACTAAAACTAGAAAAATTAATGGGTATTCTGGTGGGTGCCTTGTAGTCTCAGCTACTCAGGGGCTGAAGTAGCAGGATCACTTGAGCCCAGGAGGAGTTGAGGTTACTGTGAGTTAAGCTAACACCATGACAGTCTACCTTAAGGCAACAGAGTAAGACTGTCTCAAAAAAACCCAAAGCTTTAAGATTTGTTTGCATATTCTAAATTCAAGTCCTTTTTTTGTTTGTTTTATTTTGAGACAAGAGTCTCACTTTATCCCTTGGGTAGAGTGCTGTAGCATCATAGCTCACAGCAACCTCAAACTCTTGGATACAAGCAATCCTCTTGCCTCAGCCTCCCAGGTGCCTGCCACAATGCCCGACTTTTTTTTTTTTTTTTTTTTGGCAGGTTTTGGCTGGGGCTAGGTTTGAACCCACCATCTCCAATATATGGAGCCAGCGCCCTACTCTTTTTGAGCCACAGGCCCTGCCCTGCCTATTTTTTAGAGACGGGATCTCATTCTTGCTCAGGCTGGTCTCGAACTTGTAAGCTTAGGCAGTCCACTCACCTGTGCCTCCCAGAGTGTTAGAATTACAGGTGTGAGCCACCACGCCCAGCCCCCCAAGTCTTTTATTTGATACATGGTTTGTAAATATTTTTTCTCAGCTTGTGGCTTTCCTTTTCATTATCTTAGCAATATCTTTTGAAGAATAATAGTTCTCAATTTTGGTAAAGTTCAGTTTATCTTTTCATACTTTTGGTGTATGTAAGAAATCTTTATATAACTCATGTTCACAAAAATTTTTCTGCTTACTTCTGGAAATTTTGTAGTTTTACCTAACATCTAGGTCTGTGACCCATTTTGAGTTAATTTTGTATGTATGGCTCAACGTTCATTTTTTGCTTGTGATTATCCAGCTATGATAGCACCATCTCTTGTGTTGAAAAACTTTCTTTTCTTCATTGAACTGCCTTTCCAACTTTGTCAAAAATCAATTGACACCAAATACTGGTTGGTGTATTTCTGAGCCAGTTACTCTGTTCCACTGACCTTTTTTTCAATCTTTAGATCAATTCTATGTAGTCTTGATTCTGCAGTTTTTTTACATCTTGAAATCAGTGAGTTTAAGTCTTCCAACTTTGTTCTTCTTTTCAAAGTCATTTGGCTGTTTCTGGTCCTTTGCATTTCCTTATGCTTTTATACTTGCCTTATCAATTTTTACAAAAACCTTGATGGGATTTGGGTTGGATTATTTTGAATCTGTCATTCAGTTTGGAAAGAATTAATAACTTAATGTTGAGTCTTCCAGTTCTTAAACATGATATATGTATATCTCTTATTTAGCTCTTTTTAGATTTCTGTCAGCAATGTTTTGTTGTTTTCATACACTGCTTTTATACAACACTGTCAGGCATATTACTAAATATTTCATGTTTTGGATGCTATTTTAAAATGGGATTGTATTAAAAAATGTATTCATGATTGTCGCCACAACACAGACTACAGTTTGCATGTATTGATATATTGTCCTTGCTAAGGTTACTACTTAGTTTAGTGTTTTGGGTAGATTCCACTGAATTTTCTATGTAGACAAATCATGTCTTCTATGAATAAAAAACAGTTTTAGTTCTTCCTTTTCATTCTTGAAAAATTTCATCTTTTTCTTGCTTGATTATACCTATTAGCGCTGGTAGTACAGTGTTGAATAGGAGTTGGAACAGTGGATATCTTTGCCTTATTCCTGATCTTAGGGGGAAAGCATTCAGTCTTTCACATTTATGACATTTGCTTTGGCTTTCTCTTTCTTTCTTTTTTTTTTTTTTAGACAGGGTCTCAAGCTGTTGCCCTGCAGTGAGTGCTGTGTCATCACAGCTCACAGCAACCCCCAACTCCTGGGCTTAAGCAATTCTCTCTCTCTTTTTTTTTTTAATTTGTCAGTAATAATAGAAAACTGGTAAAACTTTAATAAGATGTGAGGTATTACTTTTGGCATAGAGTTTTCCGTCTTGGACATGTACCTGCTGAAACAGACTGAATGCTGTTGTCCAGAACCACTTTGTCCCATCAGTCATGTCTCCTCTTGGTCTGCTCCAGCTCACTTTCTGGCTGCCTTAATCACACGTGCCCAAACTAACACAGGGATTAGCATGTCGTGGGTCCCTTGGTTTCCTGGTTAGTTGCTCTTCACAATCTTCCATTGTAAAATCACCTTGCTAAGTTTATTCTCAGCATCTGTAGAGACAGATTTTGGCATTATTTTCAGTTTCAATTCTCTTGCCTCAGCCTCCCAAGTATCTGGGACTACAAGCACTCACCTCAAGGCCTGCTATTTTTTCGCTGTAGTTGTTGTTTGGCAGGCTCAGGCTGGATTCAAACCCACCAGCTCCGGTGTATGTGGCTGGCACCCTAGCTGCTGAGCTACAAGTGCCCAGCCAAGCTTTGGCTTTTTTATAGAAGTTGAGGAAGTTCTCTTCTATTCAAAATTTTTTTATATAGGTCACTAAGAAAGTTTTAAGCATATTAGGAATAGGTATTGAAATTCTACTACTATTGAAATTAGGAGTAGGTATTGATATTCAAATACCTTTTGTGCGCTATTGAAATTATCACATTCATTTTCAATTTTAAACCCACCTTCCATTTCTGAACAAAACCTTACTTGGTCACAATGTCTTGGCCCTTTTATACACAGTAGAGCCTCTGTAGTTGAACACTTCCCTACACCTCCTTATGCTGACCTAATTTTCGTGGACTGTTCATATGTGTGTTGACCAGTTTGTTATAGTACCTTGGGGCATCACCAGAGGTTGTACTATATTCTTTGTTTCCACTTGGTAAAATTTTGTTCAGAATATTTGGTGTTTTGTTTTTTTTTTTTTTTGAGACAGAGCCTCAAGCTATCCCCCTGGGTAGAGTGCCATCGCATCACAGCTCATAGCAACCTCCAACTCCTAGGCTCAAGCGAGTCTCCTGCCTCTGCCTCCCAAGTAGCTGGGACCACAGGCGCCCACCACAACGCCCGGCTACTTTTTGGTTGCAGCCATCATTGTTGTTTGGCAGGTCCGGGCTGGGGATTCGAACCCACCACCTTAGGTGTATATGGCTGGCGCCTTAGCCGATTGAGCCACAGGCTCCGAGCCATAACTGGTAGTTGTTAAACATGCAAATAAATGTAAAACTGTAATGATGATTATGATGGTTCCACATGTGAGCATGTAGATGTGCATATATCTATTTAAATTCTTAGCTCAAAATAAATGTTGATATAATCCAGGTAGATTTTGCCATAAGAATACTTATAAATGAGTGGGAAAACTGACTTTGAAGGGTACCCACAATTATAATTGAATGTAGTTGGAAAAGTTTTCATTATTCCACATTTTTTTCTTTTATGTTAAATGAAGTTGTATTTATAGAAATTGGCACATAATATTGGATAAAATGTGAATGTGTGTAAGACTTCAGAAATAGAATGACTAATTTTTGGTGTTTTTTATTTCAATATCAGTGCACACAATATTCAGATTGTCAAATTATTTTCTCTTTAGGTATTAAGGGCTCATGCAAAGTTGACTACTTTTTATGGAGCATTTGGACCAGAAAAATTCAGGTACATATATTCCCCATTTTTTATTTTTAGATTATGAATTAGGTATGTTTGAAATGTCATTAAAATAGTAGGATTCCTTTGGGTGAATTTGTGTTTCTGGAGGGGTGTTGAGTGTCTCCATGAATTCAATTCCTGAGAATGTCATTGCTAGGATAAAGGGTAAATACAACTAGGCTCATTGCTTGTGGCTCAAGTGGCTAAGGTGCCAGCCACATATACCCAAGCTGGTTGGTTGGAATCCAGCCTGGGGCTGCCAAACAACAATGATGGCTACAACCAAAAAATAGGCGTGTGTTGTGGCGGGCGCCTATAGTCCCTTGTGAGGTGGAGGCAGGAGAATCGCTTAAGCCAAAGAGTTTGAGGTTGCTGTGAGCTGTGACGCTGTGGCACTCTACCAAGGGCAACAAAGTAAGACTCTATCTCCCCCCAAAAAACAAAAGAAACTGTATATGAGGATTGTCCAGGAGTTATTCATCCAAGTAATATGAAAAAATAGAGGCATACTTGTCTGGGGACTTTCTGGACTGCCCTCATATATGTTGATTTTCTGAGAAAGATCCTGCAAGAAGACACATGGCTCTAGGAAAGTTCTGTGGGTCTGAGGTAAGAAGGAAACTGGCAACTGTTTTAATTAATTAATTAATTAATTAATTTTTTAAAGATCAAATTATTTAGTCTCTGTAGAGACCATCAAAAATTCCAATGCCAGCTATATTGCAAATCGTCGGGTGGGTTACTGGGAATAGTAGCAATAATTGTGGCTCAGATAAACCTCATTGTCTATGTTACTGCCAGTAGGCAAAGCTGTAACTGTTTTAAATACGTTTTTTAACTTTATTAGGAAAACAAACTAGTTAAAATGCTTAAGGATATCCACTTACTTGTAGAGTAGAATCTTAATTTTTTATAAACTAACTGTTTTTCCTCTTTGTCTTCTTAGTTGTAGTTCTTGGATTGAATTTCTGAATAATGAAGATGATCTTAAAGATATTTTTTTACAGCTAAGAGAAGGAAACCTTGTTTGTGCACAATACCTTTGGCTTAGACATCGGGTAACATGTTTTGCATTTTTTTCTTTAATGGCTTTCTAACTCCTGAGATAGGTGATTAAATCAATATCAGAAACCAACAGGGTGGCAAGTTTGGGTAATGAAATGTTTTTGGACCATTTCTTTTTATTTATTTAATTTTTTTTTGGAGACAGAGCCCCAAGCTAGTGACCCTGGGTAGAGTGCTGTGCTCCTACCAGCTCATAGCAACCTCCAACTCCTGGGCTTAACCGATTCTCTTGCCTCAGCCTCCCAAGTAGCTGGGACTACAGGCGCTGGCCACAAAGCCCAGCTATTGTTTGGTTATAATTGTTATTGCTGTTTGACAGGCCTGGGCTGGATTCGAACCCACCAGCTCTGGTGTATGTGGCTGGCGCCTTAGTCACTTGAGCTATAGGCACTGAGCCTGGATTGTTTCATAAAATAGGACTTACCCCAGAGAAAATTGTCCTCTAGTGATATTAAATCAGAGGAAGTATAATGAAGAACTTTATTTTGTCTTGTCATTAGGAGTCTAGCTCCTAATCTTTTTTTTTTTTGAAACAGTCTCACTGTTGGTAGAATGCCGTGGCATCACACAGCAATCTCAAACTCTTGGGCTTAAGCGATTCCCTTGCCTCAGCCTCTCAAGTAGCTCGGACTACAGGCCCCCACCACAATGCCTGGCTATTTTTGTTGTTGTAGTTGTCATTGTTTAGCAGGCCTGGGCCGGGTTTAAATCCACCAGCCCTGGTGTATGTGACTGGCACCATAACCAAAGAGCTGTGGGAGCTGAGCCTCTAGCTCCTAATCTTAACTCAAAAGACAACATTTTATAATATGATTTATTAGTGGGCTTTCTAATGTAGAATTGGTGGAAAGGGTGTTACTACTGCAGCTCAGATTTGGTCAAAGATCGCCCATTAAATTTGCTGATCTGAATCCCTAACATTACCTGCTGTTGGCATATAACGTTAGGTCCAAAAAGTGTTATATCTTGCCATGATGCCATTAATATCTATGTTACTTGATCAGATTTGTACTTTCACCTCCAATTAAGTTTTCCTTAGAATGTTGTCAGCCAGTTCCTCTGCCACCTGATTTGTTATTTGATACTCCCTGCTGTGGAATTTCATGGAAAGTATGGCTCCCAATTAGACTCATTTATATGGTATAAATCCCTTTTAGCACTCATTATTAAATAAGTGGGATGTTCCTTGACATGACTTCATGATAGTTCCTTGCCAACTTATTTAAAGCTGCCAGTTTAAATTTGTTGGGTATATCTTAATTCTTCACTCCTTATAATTTAGGCAAACTTTGAAAGGAAATTTGACTTGAAAATGCTTGAGTACTTGCTCAACTCAATTTCTACACCAGTCTCTTTGCAAAAACTCTGTCCATGGTTTAAAAATGATGTGATTCCTTTTGTGAGAAGGACTGTACCTGAAGGACAAGTGAGTTACTTTCTATATTTCTACTATTAGTGATTTATTTTTATTTTTTATCTTAGGCTGTTGAAGATTAAGTCGTGTTGACTCGAGTTAGGTATAGTAACCCATGAGTGTTAGTTAAATGTGATTGTGGAGATTTTTAGTTATTCCGTTGAGAATTTAGTTTTTAAATAATATGTCTATTTCAGAAAATTATTGCAAAATGGTTGGAGCAAGCAGCCAGGAACCTTGAATTAACTGATAAGGTAACATCAGTTTAGTTAACATTAAAAAGACATTTTGCACACTCCCAACAACATCAAACATTGTTTTTAATTGTCTATAATATTTTTTAAAGGCAAACTGGCCAGAAAATGGACTTCAACTGGCAGAGATATTTTTCACGGCAGAAAAAACAGATGAGTTGGGATTGGCTTCTTCTTGGCATTGGATTTCCTTGGTATGATGAAAAGAATGGATTTTTAATATTGAAACAGTTTATGTTAAAGTCTTTGTCTACATGTATGTAGAGAAAAGTATCTGGAAATATGTCTACTTCTTTTTTTTTTAATCTTTTTTTAATTAGATCATAATTGTGTACATTAATTCTATCATAGGATACAGTGTGTTGCTTCCATATGCAGTTTAGAAAACTCTCATCCAACTGGCTAACATAGCCATCATGTCTTTCTCATAATTGTTGTGTTAAGACATTTATATTTAACCTTTAGACAAATTCACATGTACCCTAGTAGGATAAATCATAGGCATGATCCCCACAATATCATTCTCTTCACCCATCCCCCCTCCTCTCCCCCCTCCCCTTTCCCCATAGTCTAGGGCTCCATTTGGATTGTAGCTTTCTTAAGATAGCTAACAATTAGTTTCATAATAGTGTTGAGTACATTGGATACTTTTTCTTCCATTCTTGAGACACCTTGCTAAGGAGGACA
>CAUYQV010028691.1:0-13975 GCA_963574575.1 Galagoides demidoff | reverse complement strand
TCCAACTCCTGGGCTCAAGCGAGTCTCCTGCCTCTGCCTCCCAAGTAGCTGGGACCACAGGCGCCCGCCACAACACCCGGCCATTTTTTGGTTGCAGCCATCATTGTTGTTTGGCGGGCCCGGGCTGGGGATTCAAACCCGCCACCTTAGATGTACATGGCTGACGCCTTAGCCAATTGAGCCACAGGCGCTGAGCCAAGAAAGATCTTTCTAAACATGACCTTGACCTCCTAGTTCCCTCATTATTTAGAACCATACTATCCAATATATGATAATAACAAATGACAAATGGCTATTGAGAACTCTAATATGTAGCCATTTAGAATTATGATGGTCTATATGTGCAGAAAAACACTATATCTCAAATACTTGAGAGGAATAAAAAAGTGAACTATCCCATTAATGTATTTATTTTGATTATTAATTTATTGGTTAATATTTTAGGTATATTGGGTTATATGCATTTCATTGTTAAAATTAATTCTATCTGTTTCTTTGTACTTCTTTGAAACAATTCTACTAGGAAATTTAAAATTATATATGTGGCTTGCATAATACCTCTATTAGAAAGACAAGTTTTTCTACAGGTCTATTCCATAAGCCTAGGAACATAATTTGGGAAGCAAAATAAAAATGTGGTACTCTTTGCTTGAAAACAGAAAGAAATATGATGCTAAGGATACTAAAATATTTCCTTTCTTTACATTCTTCCTCTCAATCTGTCAGGGTGTTTTTTTATTTGCTATTTAATATCAGACTCCGTCTGGCCCGTGCACGCATTGTGCAAGTGAACTGCAGAGCAGGGACAAGTGAGAGGCCCCATAGTAGCCCCCACAAATTAACTTTTGCACATCTCACCGGCTGCTGCATCACCCCTCGTGACTGCTCTCATTACTCACCTAAGAAGCTGGCTGAGTTTTCTAGCACAATGTCCATCAAACTGTGTGTTTTGTTCCTTTAGTATGTCAACAAATAAATTTATTGGTAAAATATCAATATTTCAATAAACTAGAATAGAACACAGAGAAGAGAAAAGTAAATAGGATACTAAGGGTACATGTTAACTACAGAGATATAAATATGGTTGCTTAAAATTCCTGTTTCCGTTACATTGTGTGTATCAGTGTAAATGTGAGTCCAATAATAAAAAAAAAATTTCTGTGAGTTGTTCTCAAAAAATATTGAAAAAAACTGAATTATACAACCTAGGCCATTTTGTAATCATGTGTCTGCATGTACTTGTATAATAAAATCTTAAATTTCAGCCGTAGGTTAGTTTCCTGAATAAATCACAGTCTGTAAGCTAGTCCCGTAGTATTACCTTTGCTGACATTTTCTGGCATATATCCCACTCAGCAAAGCAAAGTTTAACTCATTTTTTAATACTTGGTTAAAATACCATCTTCTCTGGGAGACTCCTTCTTCTTATAACCCCTTCATCTTTTACCATTTATTGCTGTTTTGAAGTAGACTTTTGGTAGATTTCCAATAGTTGGTGGTGGGTTGTAGCAAAGCAGTCCCTAAAAACTTGAAAAATGTTAGCATATAGTCTCGGCGCCTGTGGCTCAATCGGCTAAAGCGCCAGCCACGTACACCTAAGGTGGCGGGTTCAAATCCCCAGCCCAGGCCCGCCAAACAACAATGATGGCTGCAACCAAAAAATGGCCGGGCATTGTGGTGGGGGCCTGTAGTCCCAGCTACTTGGGAGGCTGAGGCAGGAGACTCACTTGAGCCCAGGAGTTGGAGGTTGCTGTGAGCTGTGCTGCCATGGCACTCTACCCAGGGGGATAGCTTGAGGATCCGTCTCAAAAAAAGAAAAAAAAAACATATTAGGATATAAACCACCTCATTGACATAATTCTGCTACACAAAATTTATTAGCAACCTGGAAATAGACACTAAGAAAAGTTATTTGTGAGCTTATGGAATCACGGTTTTGTGATGAAAGATTACCTGGGCAGCTGTAGCTATATTCCCAGGGATAGGGTTTTGGAAACCAAATCTCTTTGGACTATGTCCTTCAGCAGTCAAGCCTGAAGATTGATGCCTGAATGGGTCAGACACATTCCAGGACAACCAGATTCACATGGCTATTAATGCTGTAGGAGGATGCCAGCCAGTCAGCATATATTGAATGTTACTAATATCTCATAAGGGAACTAATTGCTATTATTCATTAGCTAATAAATCATTAATTTCTCTAATAAAAACCCAATTGTACTTATGCAAAAAGCAAAGTTGCTGATGTTGATCAATATAAAGAAAACTGAGCTTATAGCAGCTGTCTATGGAAAGCCTTTTTTTGGTATTAAAATTAATTTGGACTGTGAATTCTTAGTTATAATAACCATCTTTGATCAGTAAATTAAAGGCAGTGATGACTATGATGTCATAATCTCTATCTCTAAGCTATTTTAGCATTAGTTACATAAGTGGAAAGAATACTTATAGCAATGCAGTTGAATTGTTTTTCAATCACAAAATGTTTTTGAAATTAATTTAGGTCAGAGATACACTAGTACTAATACGTATAAATATTAAAAAATGAAATAATTCTGTTGATTTATATAATTAACCTCCAAATATAAAAGATTTAAAGGCGACAACATTTTTTTTTCTAAAAGTTCTTTAGATTATTCATACCTGTGGTCTAGCTTCAGGAAATTAAACTATTCTTCTTGTTTGATCCCAAACCATTATGTTTATCCTATGATTGGCACTTGTTGCAAATGAACTATATAACGTTAAAATGGGATATTTTCCTCCTCACATTTCAATAGCTTTTCAATATTATACATGGTATAACATCAAGATGAGTATGAGAGAAATACCTTGCTCATATGTGAAACGTTACAGTGTTTTCCAGAATCTTTTTCATGCCTCAGGGACACAAAGATAATATCACAGATACAAGACCAAGTTCATGAAAGCAAAAGAAGAGTGAATTGTGAAAAACATTTTTGGAGAAAGTTGTTCCCCTCATTAGAAGCACCAACCCCTCTTTTTACAAGAGGGCTCAAGGTGTGATTTCATGATTTAAATGTAGCAAATCTTATCCAATGGGAGGAAGCCCTCAAAGAACATTAAACATGCTCATTGTCCTGAGGAATACATCACAGTTCCCTGACTGATACTAAGTAACCATGAAAACCTAAGGGGAAAGGGAACTGGGCTACTGCTACATTAGAACACCCTAGCTCACTCATGAGTTTGCCAGGGCAGAGAAGGGGCAAATGCTTCCAGTGGAGCAAATGTGGCTGCAGGAACCGGTGGGGTGGGTCATCGCATGCCCTGTTCAATAGGGTTAGAGTAATGATGGGGAGAGAAGAACATGGAAAATTCAGCAGAAGAGTCTGGAAGTACAATATTTAATATCCAGGAGCTGTATAAAGTGCCCCCAAAGGCCACTTAAGGGAAACATGTTTATACATGGGTTGGAGGAATTGTTGAAGAAAGTATCCATCAGGAAACTCGAAAAACAGAAATGGTTAGTGACAGCTGACTTGTCCACCAGTCAGAACTTATAAGGAGACTGTTTTAAATATCTGAATGTTCTGGGAACATGGAAATAAGCAGCCACATAAGAGTCGTCCCATCTACTAACTTTTCTAATATCCTGCAGTGTTGAGCCTCCCAAGGATGCTCAGGTAGTGACAAACCATAGTAAGGGAAGAGTTTAGTAAAAATATGAACACAGGGATTTATTATCTCTTTCCCAGTTTGGTCAGGAGATGGGAATCCTTTAATACATACAAGCAATGTAATATTTCTCATTAACTTCTAATATCACTTTCCTGTACAGAACACTTGCTATCGTGGGTCTAACATGAATTTCCTCTTTCCAGAAACGCAGTCATTGTGAAGAAGTGGTTGATGTGTTTCATCACGACAGTGATCAATGTCAGAAGGCTGTGAGGGAATACTAAAACTTAATTCAGCATCAACATAGCCATGTATTTGTATAAATAAGAAAATAACAGAAATATATTTAAAATTCAACTATGTGAATAATTTATCATACTTTGATCACTCTTTAAAAAGGAATTAGAGATAAAGGTAACATTCTGAAAGAATAAATCCATCCAAACAGGTTCTAAATGATACCCTCAATGGCAATGAGAATTAAACTTTACATTTAGAGCTGAGGCTAGATGCGATTACAATAAATAGGATAAATGTTATAAACTGAAAATAAGTTGAAACAATATTGACCTTCTATATTACAAAAGTAGGAAGAAAAGTAAAAGGGAATTCTGGATACTTCATGAAAGACAGAAAAACATCAGAGACAAAGATAGATCATTAACACTATAAATAAAAAGGTAGTATTTGATTGATTATATTCATATTATTTTAAAAAAATCAATAAGTTGAAACTCTGTAAAGATCAGGATTTCCCCTTTAATAATTCTTGGATTGATGATAAAGTGAAACTTGACATCAAAATGCACAGAAAACTGTAATGATAAAAAAAAAACAACCCTACATATTAGGACCTCTGCAGTCAATCTAAACCATTCAGGGAAAATACTGATGTCATTCTTGGTTCTTGCGATGTCAGCGTGGTTGATGATAGACTTATTGGATAGATATCTTATGGTTTTTCCTAACTTTTCTCAATACATTTATTATATTCAAAATGCTGCACTGATTTGAGACAGGATTCCCTGACTCCACCTTTTAGATCACCAATTTCTTCTTCAGCCTTAATCAATGAGCAATGAAGCTTCATTATGTTTTTTTTTCCTCCTCCTTCCTGAATTTAATTCTAACATATCTGACAATTTTCTTGTAAGTATAATATTTTCAGGAACTCTTGAGAGAGAAAAGCGTTCTATAGAAAAAAGACATACATTAGTGACTAAGAACTGAAAAATTAATTCATAATTTGGTTTTTGAATGTGAAGAACTTTCAAGCATACCATAAGAAACTAATTTAACTTAATTTTTCTTTTAATATATGTAAAAAAAATGTTTTTACTTTATAATGTATCTCTAACAGTGTAATCATGGTTTTGTAAAAGCAGAAAACAAAATTTAAAAGTAAAGAAGTTAATTGTGTCATAGTTTAAAATCATAATTTCTTTGTTCTGGATGAGTCACAGATTCGATGAAGTCCTACATTCAAAGAACATGGTAAAGGATAGCTACATACTTAAAAATATGATGTAATGGCTTGAACTTTGCAATTAGAGAAGGCTTGGTTTACGTGAGTAGCAACTGCTTGGCTCATGAGCAATGGTACAATCTATACTCCTGATTGTGTAGCCTTTTATTGTTGGGCCCACACCCAATAACAAAAGACGAAAATTATTACAAGTGTGCTTCAAATAGTTAGTCTAATCTTTTTATAACCTGCATCTCTAACTAAAATTATTAATAACTTTGTATTACTCAGAAGTGTCTGTTAATGGCAAATAGTGATAAATAGGTGAATTAGAACATAAAATATTTATTTTGTGTGGGAGTGATGCTTTGACTTTAGGTGGTACGAGCCTGAAATTTTGAAATCCCTTATTATGCTTCTAATCCTAATGTTTATTTGTGCTTGGCTAGACAAAAGACAAACTTCAGTTATATTTTAAGAGAACCCTATTTTCCCTGAAGACAGGTAAAACATTTAATTCTAAACAATTTATTTTTCTATTTTTGTCAAGCAATATTCTGGCCCACTGTTCACAGAACGTGAAATAATCCCCAAGCTGCCTCCTTCTTCCTTGGACTAATAAAGGGATAGCTTAACCTGTGAATGCTGTGTCAGGGAAAATGGCCACAGGTATGTAATCTTAGGTACAAACAGGTGCTGCTGGCACTGTGTTAAGTAAAACAATAGTTTTGATAAAAACAAGGGTCTTAAAAAGGGTTTTCTTCTTTCACTGCTTTTGGCTTCTCATCTACAAAACCTTCATTAGTTTAAGTCTCCTGAGAAGCCTGAATCTGACATTAGAAATTAAAGAATAGCAGAGGCTTGGCTCTGCTCTACAGTCCATTTTTGGAATCATTGACTACAGTGAAGTTGTCAAATATACCTAAAGGTGTGATATAATTGTTCCAAAATGGAGTCTGATGGTCTGTAAACATCTAATCTTGGCATATGACAGTGGCATATTAAGTACATAAAAAAATGTTGAATATGAGAGGCCATCTCAGATGTCCTTCATAATTAGCTCTCCATAACTGAAGGTATCTTTCACAAAGATCTTATTTGTCTCCAAAGCATTGTCCCACAGGTAAATGTTTTCTGAGATCATAGTTCACATAGTAAGAAGAATCACTGCTTTGCCAACATTAAAAAAGATTTGGAATATGTTTCCTAATGCACATGTCAGTATGATGCTGGTGATTTCTTCCTTCTTTTAAGCTACGTTATGGCTTGCTCTCTAGGTACAGTGTCTACAACCAACCTGATGACAGGACCCTGTTCCTATTCCTCATAAACATTATGTCAGGCAAAAAAAAGAAAAAGAAAAAGAGCAAGAAGCCTAGAATAACACAGGCGTCTATAATTCCTACCTGCTCCTCTTACACATCGGAGGCTGCCCACTCCGGGATACGAGCATCTTTTCCATATCTGCTTTGTGCTCCAGTGTAGCTTAGTCCTCGACCAGATTTGATAAATGATATTTTGAACATGATCTCATCTTGCTGGCTTCTTCCCAGGACATGATATTTATGTATTGTCATTGCTTCATCTACCACTGCTCTCATTTTCCCTCTAAACTTTGTGTTTGATTCCAGACATTGGTGGCTGTATTCTGGGAGGGCTACACGTGTCATTTCCTCCTAAGTTTACAGTTAGGACGATCAATCCCTGAGAGGGTTGAAATGCCCACGCTGAGGGCATTGCTAGTGAGAAAGAATGATACAATGATAAACAAGGAATCCAGGTTGTCTCAGTGTGTTAGCTCAGCTAAGAAAACTAGATAGCACAGTAAATTAACCATAGTCTACAATGTAGATGATTATACCACTTTACCTTTTATAAAATATAATTTTGTCTGCGATAATTGCCTTCGGGTTCGTGGTAGCAAACAGCAAGAAGAGTTAAGCAAGCTGACAGGAATATTAGCAAAAACAGAATAATATTTGCTCCAGAATACAATGTGAGCTTTGTCATCTTATCAAGTTTCTACTCATTTTAAGTTGGTTTTTTGTGTGTATTGTACTTAAAAAAAATTTATCTTGTTATTCGAAAATAATTTGACTCACCTAGAAGTTGCTTAAATAGTACAGAGAGTTCTTGTGTGCCTTTCACACAGATTTCCCCAATGGCAACATCTTATGTAACCAGAGTACAATTATAAAAACAAAGAAATTAATATTTAGTTGTATAGTAGTATTAATAAAGAATTAACAAAACAGCAGGCATTATTCAGATCTCACCAGAGTTTACATGTGTGTGCTCTTATCCTTTTTTTCCCTGTATAATTCTATAGATATCGTCATTCATGTGAAACACCAACACAAAAACATACAGAACAGCTCAATCGCCCCAAAGAAACTCCCCTAGGCCACTGCTTTTATGATCACACACTCCCTTCAGTCCCGCCCCTGGCAACCACACATCTGATGATCATCATTAAATTTTTACTGTTTTTAGAATTTCACATTAATGGAATCATGAAGTATGTAAATTTTTGACACAGGCTTTGTATTTTTCTGGAATAAACCTCTTGGGTGTGGGACACAACTATAAGAGGGAAGCTACTTAGCACATGTAAGCATTGTAACCTAGTGTTTTGTACCCTCACAATACCCTGAAGAGTAAAAAAGTCTAAAAGTACAGTATAAAATAATAATTAAGATATTTATTCAATGAGTATATCTATAAACCTAAAATTTATCAGACATTAAAGTATTGATTATAGTCCACTTAACTATTTTAGGTAAGGATACATTGTTGGTAAATAATTCCACAAAACTGACAAAAAACTGCTTAATACTTCATGTTATTAATATGTATAAAGTATTTTTAGCTGTTAAGCATTAGTGTACACCATCATGATATTTCCATGTGATTTTGAGGAAACAGAATTTAACTTTAAATGAGACAATATTTGAAGTGAAGTTAATTCTGTTATTCTGTTGCTTTTTTTTTTTATTCTGTTGCTGTTTTGAATTGCATACCCAATATTTCAATAACTTAGGGGTGGATTCACTTCCTAATTGGAGTATACAACCAACAATTTGAACATAAATAATATGACATGTATTTATTATTAAGTATTTAATCAATTATGTATTTGCTTATGAGTGAATAATCCTTTTAAACAAAAACTAAATATGCTAGTTGTCTTGACATTTATTCCACATTGGGGATGATAAAAAAAGGTCTTCAATTATTTCATAGTTTAAAACTTAAAAAAATCCTAATTTTTACTCATTACCACTTAGTTATTGATATTATTACTGATTGGCCTCAAACCTTTGGTAAGGTATAAAATAATATTTTATATATAAAAATATATATAATGTGAAATATTACGTATTTTATATATTACTGGCTTTAACTCTTACAGTAAGATATAAAATAGTATTTTTTATATATGAAAAATATATATATGTTATATAAGTTAAAACAGACATTAATAAGATAAATTCAGATTATAAAAATGAAATTATCCTAATGAGATAGAGAATCTGAACAAAGGCATCAAAATGAAATAAGTAAAGAATAATCTTCATGACTTAAGCAAACAAACATACACAAAATATTAGTGTCAAAGGGAAAAGAGGCTATTCTATTATTGGCCACGACATTTCCAGAAGCAAGAGAAGGAAGAACAAAATCAACTCTATCTGAAGTTGGGGGACAGATCTCCTGGGTTTGTGACGTTTGAACTTGTTTGAAAAGGTCACAGTATGTTTAGGTAGAAAAGGTGGTCTCTTAGGCAACATAATGTCATCTAAATATGTGCCAGTACCTAGTCTACTCTTCAGAGCAATTTTGGAACTCTTTCTGCAATGGCCATGAGAGCCATTGTATGAGTTCAGACAATTAAGTTCCCGAACTCATCCTAGAAAATGTGCTTTGAAGGGTGAACTAGGTGCTGGAGTCAATGCAGAGCTTCCCTAGAGGAGGACTTAGAAGGTGACCATAGTATGGTCAGCAATGTGGTATGTAGCACCATTTTAAGGATGAGTTGGGAATTTGATTGTCTCACTTCATAATTCCTATGGGCCTGATGTAGTAAGAAGCCCAGACAGAAGCAAGAGGATTAGAGTCAGAGAAGATGGGACAAAAGAGGCAGAGGTCACACTGCTGCAGGGCCACAGCAAGAAACTTTGAAAAGCAAGGAGGGGGGATTCTCTGCTGGAGCCCCAGAGAAAATGTCCTTCTGCTGACCCATTTTAGACTCCTTCAGAGTTGTAAAATAATAATTTGTATTGTTTAAATCCAGGACATTTCTAAGATTTCATTACAGATAAAAATAGGAAACTGAGGCAGATGGGGGAAAAAATCTTATTAGCAAATAGAATCTAAAAACCCAAAAAACTTGATGCATGGCCTATTCAGAGAAGGAAAGGAAGTTTTGACTCTATAGTCTTGTAGAAAAGGGCGGAGGAAGAAATTTGTATAAATCAAGACAGATAAGGTTACTTAAAACCAGACAAAGGATTTTATGTGCATTTTTATAGCAGATTTCTGTCTAGAAAATAATTCTGACAGTAATGAGCTGGAAACATTGGAGGCATCAGACAAAGAACATTTTTATATTCTATATAATTTTTACTGTAATCCATCTCTATAAGACCTTCACAAATGCTTAAATTAGATGAATACAAGAAGTTAGGTTTAGTTAACTCTAATAATATTCTCTACCATGCTTTTGTCTTTGCTCATAATGATTGCTCATTTCTCTTCTTTTGTATAAAAATGAACATAAGAAACCATTATAATAAGAGTAGCAGTATACTGTAATTTCTCCTAGGGAGCTTACCATATGGTACCTGCTTCTTTGTTATTTAATTTAACTTGATCTGTTAAATATCAAGCTTGTAAGGGCTCATGTGTCATACTCATTAAAGTGTCAGATTCTTTAAAGAATCTTATCCCAAAGAGATATGCATCTCTTTGATAAGATAAAAAACGTTTTTATGCTCTACAACTAAGAAGTAAAAACTCAATAAATGCTCAAGGAATAAAAGGCATCTTAAAATAGTTCTGCAGTTAATTTTTTCCTACTTATTATTGTTTCAGTGATTCATCTGGGAAAATATAGTTGATTAAGAGGCAAGCAATTAGATATTTAATTTGTCTACCCATAATAAAAAATTTCCCAAAGATGCACAGATAAATATCAACAATATTCATAAACATTAATAATCAAAGAAATGTAAATAAACACCATCTTGAGATATTATTTTATACTGACTAAAGTAGAATTTTTTTTAAAAGTATCTAATTTCAAAATAATGAAATTAGCATAAATGTTTGCTTCAAGAAAGAATGAAAAACTTGCACAGCATTCTTGTTAGAATAGGATTACATAGCCAGAGCAATAAGCATTTTGTCTTTGCTTATTGATATAAACATGTATCATAATACTAGTAATTCAGTAAACCGTAATTATTCCTTTTCTATTTTTCTTACAATTAACTCAACTGAACAGAAAAGTATATTATTTCTAAGATGTCAATTAATAGTATATATTAAGTACAATTTTTAAAGTTTGAGATAATATAATCTTCTAATATTATTTTGTTGTTGTTGTTATTGTTGTTGGCTGGGGTGGGTTTGAACCCACCATCTCTGGCATATGGGGCCAGTGCCCTACTCCGTTGAGCCACAGGTAAAGCCCCTAATATTATTGTTTTAAACCATAATGCATAATTATACATTATACATTGTATACATTATAATAAATGTATACAATTCTTATGAAGAACATGTAGAAAAATGAAAATGACAGTAGCCTAGGTGAAATTGAAACATCAGAACATTTTGAATACCATAATAACCAAATTCCTTATATTTGTAGATTCTAATATGCCAAAATGAGGTGGAATCAAAGCAGTAGAAATGTTTTTGATACGCTCTTACAGTTTCAGGGAGAAAGTGATTTTTTAACTTAGTAACATTTTATTAAACAATAAATGTATGATATCTTTACAATGTGAAGGTAAGATTTTTATGAAAATTCTGGCTTGTAAAACCAGAATTGTATTTATCATTGTTTTTATTTATTGTATTTTATTTATTGTATTTATCATTCAAATACAGAAAAAGTTTTCACCTTTCATTATCTAAATAGTTTTAGACTTAGTTTAAAATTTAAGAAAGCTGTTTTGAAATGATCTCCTGAAATGATTTTCCATAAAATGAATGACTACTGCTGCTTTTAGGCACACCCCTTGTGCTACAAACTGCTTTCCTGAAGTCCAGAAAAGAGTCTTGGCATCCACATAATAGCTAGCAAGGTGACTGGGGACACAGAGAGAACTGGACAATCTTAGAAAATTTAACCTCTATCTAGACTATCTGCTTTTCAAAGTCTCTGTTGTTTGTAATAATAATCTATCTTCTACACAGTATTTATGCTATTTTGAAAGTTTATTCCCTTACCTATTCTTATTTAATTGGCTAGAAAGCTTACGATAGCCTAATTATTTGTGTTGATGAGGCACTGATAATGTCTTATTCTTGATTTCAATATTGACTTCAGTATTGATTTCAATAATGACTTTAGTGTTTTGAATCCTATGCATCTCTGATTTACTACTCCCCTTTTTCTTTATTTTATGGTTCACATAATTCAATTTGGATAAAATTTTTATCATTTTTAGATTTTTTCTTACTGTCCAATTTTACAAAATTTTTCTTTGAAACATAGACTGAATTTTATCAAATACTTTTTGAGCACTTTACTGTGTTTATGTCAACAATTTTTATTATTTTTTTATAAAAATATATTTTACTAAAAAAAATGCATATTTAGATTAAGTAATCCTTAGTTGATCATAGTGATTTATTTTATATAATCACTGTTGAATTCAATTGGCTACTATTTTATTCAATTTTTTTGTATTTAAATGCATAATGAAAATTTATCTGTATGTGCATGGGCTTTGTTTGTGAACCGGTGATTGTTAATCTAGTAATAGATTAATATTTTCATGTGGGCTGTAAACATTGTATCACGCTGAATATTTCTGATTTTTTTTTCTTTTATTAAATCATAGCTGTGTACATTAATGCAATCATGGGGTACAATGTGCTGGTTTCTAATTTATAATTTCTAATTTTGAAATGTAACTAAAATTTGCCCCCAGATTATATGTGGCTTATACATGTTTAGTAATGTATATTTTTAAAAGTCTTTTGGATGGTGGATATGGTTCTTACTGTATGCCTAGGGGGTCTACATATTTTTTACACCAAACTCAGTTGTATCTTGAACATTATCCAATTTCTCTAAATTTCCAAGTGTTATTGTAGTTTTTATAGCTTTTTTTTTTTTTTGTAGTTTTTGGCCGGGGGCCAGGTTTGAACCCACCACCTCCAGCATATAGGGCTGGCACCCTACTCCTTTGAGCCACAGGCGCCACCCAGTTCTTTTAGTCTTTATTGTGTTGTGATCATATATCCTGTATTTTCCAAGTTGTTTCTTTACTTTGGTTCAATTACTTTTCTTTACTCACTTCTCTGGCCTTTGTCCATTTTATTGTTCTACTCAGAACACTTTTAATATCCACTTTTAAAGATCTTTTAATTTTACAGTTTAGCTTAATTAATTGCATCCTCCTACTTTCATATTTTATAGTATTGAGCTTAATTTGTTTGCATCTTTATTTTTCCTGCTAAAAGAACCTCATATTCTTAGCATCATCACTGCCAACTCTGGGAATCTGCAAAAGAGACTAAGTGGAACTTGGTCCTCAAATTTTTGGGAAAAGTTGGCAGTGTAGGATGCATTTTTCACGGTATGTAGCAAGGGGAGGTAAAAGTGAAGTCAAACAGCAACTCACAAAAAGTTTAAATATGAAATTGGGTCCATAATGAAGACTTCAAACCCCCTGATTTCCCAGCCATAGCATCCATTTCACCAGGCAAGGAGACGGCTATGCCTACTTGCTACACCTAACACTGAAATAATAAAATTATTTATTTTACTGTATTTTATTTATTTATTTATTTTATTTAATGGTAACTGTGTACATTAATGTACTTCTAGGGTACAGTGTGGTGTTTTCACATGCAATCCGAAACACTTCCATCAAACTGGTTAACATAGCCTTCATAGGCTCGGCGCCTGTGGCTCAATCGGCTAAGGCGCCAGCCACGTACACCTAAGATGGCGGGTTCGAATCCCCAGCCCGGCCACCAAACAACAATGATGGCTGCAACCAAAAAATGGCCGGGCATTGTGGCGGGCGCCTGTGGTCCCAGCTACTTGGGAGGCAGAGGCAGGACTCCATGGAGGACTTTCATAACAAGTATAATTTATAGTTACTAAGAACATCATTTATAGTCAATGTTTACTATTTTTTATTTTTGTTTAAAGTCAGAATACATTTTAATAACAGAAAATTATATTTTAATATGAAAATGCTTACATTTTTGTTACTTCTTCAGCAGACGTGACTTTTCTGATGGTTATAAAACCTCTCCAAGTATCCTAGTCTGTCCTCACCCTCTCCTCTACCTTGTTCCTCTAATCATCCATGTTCCAGCAAGCTGACTTTTCTGAGCTATATCTCATGCCTTGGAAAATCTTAAAGGAAACCTTTCTGTCTTTCTGACTTTTTCCTAATAGTCAAACAGAACCTACCTGCCATATAATTTAGAAGTGAGCAGAAAAAAACAGGAAATACACATGGAGTGAAATATGAATGGGAGAAATACGTTATCCTTATTCCCACACTATAAAGTTATAATTTATAGTTTCATTTTTGTACCAAAGTTTAAATATGGGAACTATAATATAATAAAATGCTAGTGACAGTAATTCTAATTTCAGTATAAGAAGAAAAC